>JAPZVO010000645.1:0-29240 GCA_029962745.1 Echinometra lucunter
AAGACCTGGAAACAGCCCATAGAGAAAACACGTAGATGGAAAACAATTCTAATATCATAATCTTCCAGTTAAAATTTCGATATGTTTTCGACATCTGGTTAAGAAATCTACGGTACTTAAAAGATAGAGAATTTCCTCAGTTACAACATACCCAAAGTTGAGCGAAAATCAAGCAGAAATAACGGAGATGTTGATCAAAAAAGACGGGAATGTATAATCAAGAATTACGTAAAGGCCATGTCCCATAGAGAATACACGTGAAATGAGAAATTTTATCGTACATTTAGACCATAATAATGTCATCAAAATGAAAAATGATAATAAATCGTTTGTAGAAAATTTTCTCAGCTACAACCTATCGAAATCTCCGCGAAAATTGACCAACAATAAGTGAGATAGTCTTAGTTAAAGGCAAAAAATATGACGTCAAAATTCAAAAATCGAAATTTTTAGTTCACATAAGAATAGGATGACGTCATAGCATCGAAAAAGTAAATTTTTTCTCATTGATTCACATCTAAAACTCATAAGCATTCAGAATATGCAAAAAAAAAAAAAAAAAAAAAAAAAAAATGGGGGTCTCCATGCATTCTGAGGAGCTATGGCGCATTTTAAAGAGGAATGTTTTTGCGTGTTTTTTTTTTTTTACATATATTATTTGCCCAATAGACGGGCGCACGGATTTTGAACTTTTGGTGCGCGCGTGCGACCTTATGGTTAGTTGAAAACGATTCTAAATGGATCGAAATTGTTAAGAAAAGTGTCAGGAATGCAAATCAAGTGAAAAAACACGCCGTTATTTAGGACCTGCGCGCGCGCGTATAAATTTTAAAATGCTTTTAATGGCCTGAAACGTATGCAAAATTAATTTGAAGTGATTCTGAGCATTTTTAATTTTTTGCGCGCGTGCTGACGCGCGTCTGGGTTTCTGAAATTAATTGGATTTAAATTAACTTTAATCATGCCAAATATGAATGAGAAATGACCATCCGTTATGAAGATATGAGCTTAAGGACGTTCCACAGTTAAAATGAAATCCATGTCATTTTCTCCAAATTTTGCATAGAGTTACTTTGGTACCTATGTAGGCCAAAAATGCAAAAAAAAATATAGGTGTATGTGCTTATTTTTTTTTCTACGGGACTCTGAAGTTGCCATAATTGGATGGCAGATAAAATGACGCAATCAAAAGATTTAGGCATCTATTGGACCTCACGATTTCGACAAACGAGTATAAATCACTTTTAATCTGCCAAAACCGTATTAAACTTCATCAAACCTTCCAGATTTGTAGCGAAATGTATGACAAAGGTGGAAAGACTGTTTAAACTGGGCCATCTGTACTTCTCTTTAAACTAGCAGCGCCCTCATGTGGCGAAAATCGTGCCAAAAAAGACAAACAACATTATCTGAGAGGCTTGGAATCTACACGAAATATAAAAGGGACAGTTTAAGCTGCACTTTATTCAAAATCCATGTCATTTTCATGAAAATTTGCAAAGTTGTAGAGGAATGCCTACTAAAGGGATAAACACATTTAAAAAGAGGGGTTTATGTGCTTGTTTTGGAGCTGTCGGCGCCCTAATGGCTGCGAATCGGCTTGAAAACCACAAAAACGCGCCAAAAACCCGCAAAAGGCTGAGAATCTAATCCAAAATACGGCCGATTCAGTTTTATGGTCCCAAACATTCAAAACCCATGTCATATTCGTATTTCTCTCTAGAATTGTAGAGGAAAGTATACTGAAGAGATTGAAACATTAAAAAAGTGGGGTCCATGAGCTTGTTTTTTGAACTATCGTCGCCTTAATAGTTGCGAATCGGCTTGAAAACCACAAAACGTGCCAAAAACATGCAAAAGGCTGAAAATCCACACTGAAAACGAAATTTGGTCAAATGACTAAAAAGATTAGTCATTCACTATGTCTTATTTGACTAAGAAATAATTAGTCATTAATTTTTTGTTCTTAAACTGACTAATATTAATTAGTCAATCAAATTATGCCTTATTTGAGTAATCCTCGAAATAATTAGAAATTGCATGAGAAAGAATTGGTCCGTAAATAGTCCTAGACTGAAATCAGTTAGTCTTACATTAGTCTCTCATTAGTTTTTTTTTACTAATCATTTGCTAGTCAATGACGTGGTGCCAAGGTAAGCCTGTCAGTCATGGGAACTAATTTCACACATGCATACTTTTTAAAACAATGGCTGTTCTTGACACCCTGAATACTTGTCATAGGCTTGACTGACATAGCAACACGTAGTTTACGCAAACTTGATTCCAAGTTATTTTTGTAGTTAATAGACCTGTTTACTAACAAATTCAAATTTTATGCATACCTTTCAATCATTGGTTGTTGTTGACAACGGGAAAGCTTGCCAAATGCTTTCAAGAAAGAGCAACAAGATTATTAATGTTACCCAAGAAGGTAAGTACTAGTGTTTGTTCATTACTAACAGGTTTAAGGAATATCTCCTTAGTCTATAGTGCAGACGTCCGGTCCAGGTTTTCCTAAGATTATATAAATACTTTTCATTGGACTTCTCAATTAAACACAGGAATAATGCCTGCAGAAATAGGTCAAAAATATCCCCTCAGGTATGCAGTATTCAGTTTTCTGAGAGTAGGGCCTCCAAAAGACGGTTTTCCCACTAAAGAAAGCAAACGAATTGCGAATGACGAGCAATATTCGCCGATTCACATTACATTTCATTACACAATTCTACTGTGATTTGAACATAATCACTGTGACCACCTAATTTGCCATTAGACAACCTAAAAAATTAATTGTATTGGTTGAGTGGCTGGCAACCAAGGAAAAAAGTGAAGTGAGAGCCCTGTGAATCTTTACTAAAGCTTTACACAGGCTTTACAATCAATGGTAATTGTTACCATATATCATGGCGAATGTAAATCTAGTCAATTTTGTAAACCAAAACCAGCGAGAGCTAGCTGCTGCGCTCCCGGGGAGCGTTTCATCAACATATGTTGTCTGACAAGTTGTCAGATCTGACATCTTTTCTTGATTTTGATTGGCTGAGAAGCATCGTTACTATTGCAACTGTCGGATGAAACAGATTTTGTCGGATAAAACATCCGACAAGTCCTTTCATGAAACGCTCCCCAGGCCGGCCAGCTCGGCAAGCTCGGTGTTGCATTTGCGCTGTGATGCACTGCGAGCAATGATCAGCTGACGCGCACATGCACAGCTGATCAATCAGTGGTGCGCGTGACGTTTTAACCGGCGCGGTAGGTATGCGCAGAAACATAACTGTGGAACGTCCTTAAGGTGATTTTTCACAAAATGGCGCCTGGATGACGTCACGATTAACATGAAAATAATTGATAATAATTGATAATTGATAAAGCTAGATCTTATTAGGACTGATAACTGACCGAAATTTCATTCAATTTGATCCAGCCGATTCTAAACAAAGATAACAATGTAATACTTACCTACTGTTGTTTAGTTGATGCTGGTTCTATGAGCAGGTAATGGGAAGATTTCAAATGGACATTAGAAGGAAGACTTCTTCCACTATATCGCCCTCTTTCTATTTTACATTTTTTCTCCATGTTTCTTTAAATCAGAAATTTCATTCAGATGAATCATTGCAAATAAATCAATGTACATGTATATAATTCCATATCAATACGAACCTTTTCTTTTTTTAAAATTGAAATTGAAATTCATATCTATTTCCTTCTGAATCAACAATATAGTATACAAAAATTCCAATAAATAAAATAGCATACAGAGAAGGTGGCGAACACCCGAAAAGTGGAGCATGTGTTAGGGTTGCCGAAGACGAAATAAAAAGTACCAATAAGAACATGTAATGTACAGGTACTCATACATTAATTGTTTTACGTTAAATGAAATGAAGGAAATTGAAGTTGAGGAAAAGACAGAAGGATTATAGTGGAAATCTTCATTTCGTTTTCACGACACAAACATACACACCCACACTCAAGCACATACCCTCACTCATTAATACACTTTGACTTGCGGAGAACTGTATTATTTTCTCCCACTGTATTTTGTATATACCACGCAAACACTTCTATTGTATTTTGTACCCGCAATCATGACGGAATAAAGTCCATCAATGCGCCCTTTTATACTTTGTACCCCACAACTGAATCTATGAAAGGCCACATAACCGCACCCACACACGCACACACACTCTCCTTTTTCTTTTCCCCTCTCTGTCTTCCTACCTCTCTCTTCGTATAAAGGAACACAGACAGACCGAGAAACCATGAGATCGACGACCCCGAGAGCCAGAGCTCATGCTACCGATATATGGGTCTTCGAAGGTTGGTCTGGGCCACCAGTCTCATAATCTTTCGATCCGGTTGTCTGTAGGTCTACTGGAATGTGCCTCTTCATTATTTCCTTCCTGTTAATCTCTTTTATCATAGTGCCAGGACACTGTCAAGATCACATTTACCTAGGACATCCTGCCATATTAATCTCTTTTTCCCGTGATTTCTGCGGTAGGCCTACTTAAAACGTACATTGTAAAGGCAATCATATTTTATACATATATACGAAATGCAACTTAACAATTATTATTAATATCAAATGGTCATGCGAATGCCTTGGAAAAGTAATGATTTAGCAGTAATTGGGGCGGTTAAATGTTCGTAGGATATCTCATTGACCATGTTGACTCATTCGTGCTTTACATCTACAGCTACTGAGGGCATCACTGGAACAATCCTTTCCGTGCCCATACACGTGGATAGACAAAGGTCTGTTCTATTAAATCCTAATAAAAATATCAAAATACTTAACACCTGAGTGGGCAAACGTACGTTTTGTGAAATGGTTCTTCCCTCAAAGAAATTTTCAAATTTTAGACACATTCATGAAACTTTATTTGCATTGCAGATTTTAGTTTTTCAATTATGTCAACTCACTTGTCTTTCGAATCGAATGAGTGTATGACTGCTTGATCTTTCTGCACGACCATGCGCGCTGATATCATTAATTTTAAGACATCCAAATTATGCCAGCTTATATCTTAAAATGTACCTAAAATTAGTATTACGAAACAACCAATAAAGTATGCAATTGCTCATTCAAGCGTGACATGTTAATGAGATATGTCATAACATAAATATAATTGATATCCACCGATAAATCGCCAGAAAGCTTTCAGATTGTCAAAACTCCTAAGCCTCTGGACCACCTAATGTCAGCCTCGCTGATAGCAACCAGCATAAATACCAATTTTTGTCAAACTTGATATTTGCATCCTTTCACAAAAGTTACCTTTACTCGCTCAAGCATAAATCTTTCTAAATCCTTTATGAAATTTGATAGATGGGTCTTTAGGCTATGCAGTGATATGAAAATTTCCTGAAAATATTTTGAAATATTTAGATGAGACATTTTCATTTCTCAACACTACTAAGCTCCTTCAAATGACTTTTGCATGAAGCATGACAACTCTGAGAAAAAAAAACCAGCACGAGAACCTCCATAATTGAAAATTTCTGTTTTTATTTCTGATTTGCAGAAGAAGCAAATTTTTCTGTTGTAGGAGATAAGCATGTAACAATACTGATCACAAACGAAGCCAATGAGAAGCATTTTTAATGACAATTCGAGGTCACGCTACCATTTCATTCAGATAAAAATTTGTAAGATATAATGTTCACATTTCAAATGCACACGATCTTCGACACTCAGTACAGAGCTTTACAGATATGTACCTATTAAATGTAACCGCGTAAAACAGTAACAACAACAAGTATAGCAGCACTATACCATTACCATGTCGACTCATACTGCTATAGGTGTGCAAGGAAAATAAAGGAAAATCTATATTTATTGTTTAATATTTTGTATATTTTGCTATAATATTTGTAATAGATTGTCGTAAACAGGTGCAAATAAGGATCTACACCCATAAGTAAACTGCGTCTTTTGCATAATACATGCCAATTACTTCTTTCGTATTTCTCAAAATTATCTTTGGTATTTTTCGACATCTTATGTTTAAAACAAAGAAGTGCTAACGTAAAGTTGAAAGAAAAATCCCAAACATTTTCATTTATTCTTGATCTGTAAATTTCGACCTTTTAAAAGATCAACATGCTCCACTATATCATGTAAAATATGTCATCCTTCATACTCATTATGGAGCTTTACAGGTATCTACTTATTAAATGTAACCGCCTACAACAGTAACAACAAGTATAGCAGCACTATATCATTCCCATGTCGACTCATACCGCTATAAGTGTGCAAGGAAAATAATTTTGTATTTATTGCTGTTTGATATTTTGTATCTTTTAATATGATACATTAAATAACTTGGCGTGATTGAATGAGGATCTGCACACATTATGTAGAATTGCCTATTTTGCATAATATTTTGTACTTTTTGACATATTATGTTTAAAACAAAGAAGTGCTTACGCAAAGTTGAAAAAAATCCCAAACCTTTTCACGTACTTTAGATCCGTAAATTTCGATTTTTTAATAGATCAACATGATCCACTACAACACGCAAAATATGTCACCCTTCGAATGTGATCAAAAGGATAACTTTCATGTGCCTGGAGAGGGTAGCTGCCCATTATGGTCTGTACACCATATACAATGAAAAATACATGTAAACGTATATCTATATCTTTGACAGAAAATTTCAATTGACGAGTATATCTAGAAAACGCAATGACAATAACACTGCTATTCACAGAGCAAAACATTTCATATGTAATATCCTAAGCCAGAAATGAGCCTCCTCTGTTTCAGGCATTACCTATATCAAACTGCCAAACATGCCTTTTGAAGGAGCTCACAGCTCATAATAGTGATAAATTGCAAAATTTACATAATTCATGCGATTTTTAGTCATAATGCATACATCACATGTAATGCAGTTAGGGTTGAATTTAAATATGAATTCTAAAATAGCAACAGAACATTGTACATACAACGAAATAGTTAGAGCTCAATAACAACAAAAACAAGTTTAATGACGTGTTCATATTATACAGAACAATGGGCCCATATCACAGGGAGGTAAAAGGCTCATTTCACCATTTTCACTGATCATGCTAATTATTCATTTAGCTTTGTGATTATGAGAGACAACTAAAAGCAGCGAAGAAAATATTCGTCGACACATTACTCCGTGATTTAAGATTTAAGAATCATCTGGAGGGTATAATGCTAATATGATCATGCTTCCATTGCAGTGGCGGCACCAAGGGGTGGGGGCATGGGGGCATTTGCCCCCCCCCCCCCCACTCAGAAGCTTTGCCCCCCCCCCCACCCAGTTACCCCCCAGAAATTTTGAGGACTGAAAAGAAAAATAATACAGTAATTTGTAAATAAGTAGATGTTGTCATAAGCATCATATTCAAGCTGTGAAGTGCTCTAAAATACCATTTTCCACTCTTCAAAACTTGAAAATTTTCTTACTCAGTCGCTGTTGGCTTCCTCGCACACTATTAGTTTGTAAGGTTAATGTTCACTTCATGATCTAGCCTTGATCAATATCTTTGCTCCATTAAGCATTACCTGATTTTACAAAGATTTCTCTCTATATCAAGTGTAACAGAAAAATGTTTATTGGGGCCACTAAAAGCATTGGCGTAAATCCCGGAGTGGGGGGGGGGGGGATATATGGCGTGTGCAAATATCCCCCCTCACTTTTTAAGGAGGAAAATATATCGCGATTTTAAGTTAGTAAAAATTTTGCATATCTATCATAAACGACCATCATATTTTAAAATTTCTATTTGAAAATGCGATTGAAAACCAGAAAAAAGTGGTTATTTTTGGATCGCTCGCTATGGCTCGCTCGTCATATTTTATAATTTCTTTTCTAAAATGCAATTAAAAACAAGAAAAGTGGCCATTTTTGGCTCGCTCGCTTCGCTTGCTCGTCATATTTCAGAATATTTATTCGAAAATGGATTAAAAACCAAATAAGCGGTTACTTTTTGGTTCGCTCGCTCGCAAAAATTGATATTAAAATGTGCGTAAGAGGAAAAACAAAATCATCCAAAAATTCAATTATACCCCCCCCCCCTCCTCAAAGTGGATTTACGCCGGCGACTAAAACTCGCGCTTCACGCTCGATTTTTTCCATATACGCAAAAATTTTTTTACTGCCCCTGCCCCTCTCCATTTGCCCCCCCAACTTTAACAATCCTGGTGACACCACTGTTCCATTGTGAGGTAAGGTATAGGCGCGCTGTAGGAACATGCAATATCCCTTCTTACTTACAGCAAAGAGAATAATTATGACGAAATTATCCACTCTGTTTTTAGTTCCGTTAACATAATTAGGTTGAATTCTAAAGAGTAAAGAGGTCAAGAGTGGTGGGGGGGGGGGGGAGGGTACTGCGAGTATTACGCATACTGGAGATATGAAAACATAATAATGTAAAAACATACATTTCTTTCTAGGCTGAAACAGGCCTACGGTTTTTTTTTTAAACCAAAATAAAGAATGCAATTAGACATCTATACATTTTGACATGTTGTGAGAGGCGAATTCCCCTCAGTGTCAGAAGGTTCAAAGATATAAAAACTTAAAAAATAATGACAGGAATTGCATTCCATTACACAGCCAATGCATATTCCAAATTGAAAAAGGAATATACCGAGTAGGCAAATGACTTTTCAGATAATAGATAGCTCTATTGAAGAAGCACAGATATAACAGAAAAAGGAATCTATCCTTGAAGCGTAACGTGTTGGTACTCTTTCGGATTTTACATATTATATTTATCAGTATGTGAAAAACGTACAAAATATATGAATATAAATCAACAACATACGTAAGTTTTATATTACTTCTGAAATAACTGTGAATACTAGTACCAAGACACAACATATGAATACGAAGGTTGAGAGGTAACCAGACAATAATACTGTCTAATTTTTTACCATTAAATGGATTACACTGCGATTTTCATTATCCTTGCAATCAGCGTACTGCAAAAAGTAAATAAAAAGTAAGTGATTAAGAGTCACTCTTTGTGGGAAATAAGCAAGAGTATAGGAAGGTCCAGGGGTAACTAGAAAATCGTATTGCTTTTTTAATTAGGGTATGAATCTACGATATTTATCAAAAATATCTATGGAAAAATGCACTTAAAAGATAGATTCAATAATATTTTGTTTTCAGCAATAACAAATGAATAGGAAAGAGGTTACCAGACAATCGTGTTTTACCGTTAGTAAAAAAAAACTAGATGAATCTTCGACCATGCGTGGTCGAACTTTATGCCTCCGCCACTACCAAATCAGAAATAAATGGCACTTCATGTTGATTTATTTTCATTTATACAATGACATCCTCTATGACCTTTGACCTTTGACCTTGAGACCCCAAAATATAATCAGATCATTGTCCCTCCCATATGCATACCTGTGCCAAGTTTGAGGTTGATCCGTCAAATGGTTGTTGAGTTATGCTGAAAACGAACCATTTCTATGTACATAATGACCTCTATGACTTTTGACCTTGTGACCCCCAAATCTAATCAGATCATTGTCCCTTCCATGTACATACATGAGCTAAGTCTGAAGCCGATCTGTGAAATGGTTCTTAAGTTATCGCAAGAACGAGCCATTTTTATGTGTATTATTACCTCTTTGACCTTGACCTTTGACCTTGAGACTCCAAAATCTAATCAGATCATTGTCCCTCCCATATGCATACACGAGCCAAGTTTGAAGAACGAAAACGGGACGGACGGACGGACGGACGACCCGAAAACATAATGCCTCTGGCAACCACCTACGGTGGGCGGAGGCATAAAATAAATATATCTATAATTTTCATCAGCTCTCTTTTCAAATGTTTTTAGTGCAAAAACAGAATAAGAAAGTTCAGAGGTAACTAGAAAATTATGTTTTTTTTTTTAAAAGTTAGAGTATGAACCTACGATTCTTATAAAAATTCTATATGGACAAATGCAGCCCAAAAAGATAAATTGAATAATATTTTGTTTTCAGCACTAACAAATGAATAGGAAAGAGGTGACCAGACAATTATGTTTTACCGCTAGCAGATAAAAACTATGATTTTCATCAGCTCTGTTTTCAAAGGTTACTAGTGCAAAAGCAAAATAAGAAAGTTCAGAGGTAACTAGAAGCTCATGTTTTTTAGTTAGAGTATGAACCTACGATACTTATCAAATTCTATATAGGAAAATGCACCGAAAAAGATAAATTCAATAATAATTTGTTTTCAGCACTAACAAATAAATAGGAAAGAGGTGACGAGACAATCGTGTTTTACCGTTAGTAGATAAAAACTATGATTTTCATCAACTCTGTTTTCAAATGTTTCTAGCGCAAAAAAAACAAAAAACATTCAATTTTACTGGAAATTACTATTTGATTGCATTCAACTAATAAATAAGAAAGTTGCTATAGCTCGGTTTTCAAATGTTTCTAGTGCAAAAACAAAATACAAACATTCAATTTTACTGGAAATAAGTATTTGATTGCATTCAGCTCATAAATAAGAAAGTTTTAACTCAACCAGAGATGATCCCTATATTCGTGTGGACTATTGCATAAGCAAAAAGATATTTATTTCACTAAGAATCAAACTTGTGAAACTAGGCAATCGTTTTTCACCCATTGGAGGATACCTCTGAGACTTTCATAACCCCTGAATTCATTTGGATTAAGTTTGCATAAATAGAAACATTTCTTCTTTCCGGGCAGCCGGGAGAGGTAACGCTAGAAATATGCATTTTTGAGTAAACTAAATAAAAATAAAATAGACTAGGTGTATCAACAGGTACGGCAAAAGAGAAGGAAGCAGGAATTGTGTAGAAGCCCCCGATCCCACTCTCCCGTTCTCACTGGGTGGCCACCGAAAGTCATTGCACATTTTTTCATTCACATCTGAATTTACATCATGTGAGCAGCATGAGAAACAGGTGTTATCGGGAAGTAAGAATACTCCTCGGGTAACCTGGCCATTATTTGTAACATCATCTTTGAGCTCAGCCCTTAGACCGTTCTGGTAACATGTCAGTGTAGTCTCAACACTTCCTGTGGTGGTCTGGCAATGTACTTCGTATGGATAATTGTTATCTGAACTTACAGTGATGAAGCATTTTGCAGGTCCAGGAGGTATTTCAACCACAATATCCTTCATTACAGTCTCTTCAGAATCGGAAATAGATGCTACGTACATATCCTCATCTACAATATCAACGGGATTTATGATCATTTTGACGCAGATGGACGATTTCATTTCAGTTACTGAGGTGGAGAACCTGGGGAGTTGAGATGGGGTTTTGAAACCTTTGAGTTCATCAACTCCGTTTATACAGAATGGAATACGCTTAGACTTAAAACGAAGTGTAAAATATGGAGAGACTTGCATGTGTGAAATGTTATCGGGGAAGCGTGGGATATCGAACTGAATCACGGCAGGTTGGCCCGCTCGTAGCGTTACCCGTTCAGTGCTAACACTGCCTGCTACGAGAACCGGATTTCCTGATAGAATAATGGCTAGGGCAATAATCATGTTGAGCAAGGAATTCTCCAGGATAAGGAACGAAGAACACGGTCTGTCCTCTGATCGACGTTTCTTCGAAATGGAGATAATCTAGAAACAAAAAGAAGAGAAACAAAATAGTACATTCGGTCGTTATTGCAAAGGTTCGAATACTTCGAAGGTTCGTTGTTCCGAAAATGATTCATTATTCCGAAGGTTCGTTCGTCAGATAATGAAAAAAAAAACAACCAAAAAACCAAAAACACGAGACATATGAATTCGTCACATGACAAATTAAGTGGTCTGTCGGCATCTTTTAGGTTTCGACATGGATAGTGATAAAGTCGTTGGTAAAGACTATTGATAAATTTTTTACGTCTCGATAAGAGACTAACGTCATAGAAATTGGATGATTTGATAACGCAGCCTAGTGAAAAGGTGATCCAAAGCTTTAATTCACCCTATCTAATCAGATTTTCTATAGGGTTGTACAGAAACTACTGTGCACTGCATTGCAATAGTCATAACAGGCTAAAATCAGGCAGTTTATTTCATTGACTGTGACTGTATATTTAATCATAGTTAAAGAGGATAGTAATACAAAGCAAAAGGAAAAAAATGTCCCCCCGTCCCCCTCCGGGACTCGAACCAGGGATCTTGAGCATGTGAGGCAAGTTATACCTGAAAACAGCTCGTAGAGATAACACGTAGATGGAAAACGAAATTCTAATATCATATTTTCCAGGTAAAATTTCGACATGTTTCTGACATCTGGATAAAAAACATATGGACGTAAAATATAGAAAATTTTCTCAGCTACAACATACCTGAAGTTCGGTGAAAATCAAGCAGAAATAACGGAGATGTTGATCAAAGAAGACGAGAATGTATAATCAAGAATTACGTAAAGGTCATGTCCAATAGAGAATATACGTAAAATGAGAAAAATTTACACTGTACCTTTTATCGTAAATTTAGACCATGATAACGTCATCAAAATGAGTAAAAATGATAACATATTTATAGAGAATGTCTCAGCTACAACATATCGAAATCCCGGCGAAAATTGATGAATAATAAGCGAGATAGTCTTGGTTAAAGGAAAAAAAATATAACGCCAAAAATTAAAAATCAAAATTTTGAGTTTACATAAGAATAGGATGACCTCATAACATCGATAAGATAAATTTTTGTCATGGATTCACATCTACAACTCATACCCTTTCAGAATATGTAAAAAAAGTTGGGGTCTCCACGCATTCTAAGGAGCTATGGCGGATTTTAAAGGGGCATGCTTTTGCGTGTTTTTACATTACTTGCCCAATAGACGCGCGCACGAATTTTGAACTTTGACGCGCGCGTGCAACCTTATGGTTAGTCGAGATCAGTTCTAAATTAATGGAAATTGTTAAGAAAAGTGTCAGGAATGCAAATCAAGTGAAAAAACGGCGTTTTAACGTTATTTGGGACCTGCGCGCGTCATAGACGCGCGCAAATGTTTGAACTGCTTGAAATGGTCTGAAATGTGTGCAAAATTAATTTGAAGCGATTCTGAGCATTTTTAAGTTTTGCGCGTCTGGCTCTCTGAAATTTATTGGATTAAAATTAACTTTAATCATGCCAAACATGAATGAGAAATGACCATCCGTTATGAAGATATGACGCTAAGGTGATTTTCACAAAATGGCGCCTGGATGACGACACGATGACCGATGAACATGAAAATAATTGGAACGGCAAGATCTTATTCCGATTGATAACTGACCGAAATTTCATGCAATTTGAACCAGCCGATTCTGAGATTTCGAGTGCACAAAAAAGTGCTTGGAATAAAGAACAAATAAAATTCTGACGAAATTAAGAGGTGATCTGTCAAAGATGACAGACCACCTAATAATAAAGAAAGAAAATTTTGACGAAATCAAAAGGTGATCTGTCAAAGATGACAGACCACCTAATAAAAATAAGAATAAAGAAAGAAGATTCTGACAAAATTAAAAGGTGATCTGTCAAAGATGACAGACCACCTAATAAGGCTTACTTCGAACCATCGGGTAATCGCGTCGGGCCATGTAATCGTGTAACCCGACATTTCATGAAAACAGCCCACTTGATTTGCGAAAGGTCGGGTCTACCATTTGAGATATACACCTTAAATCTACGAACGGTCGGCTTCAAAGAGTGAAATTTACCCGACGCTTAAAAATAATACAACAAAAATACGAATAGTCGCGTCCCCTTGCGTACAAATAAATACGACAAAAACGGCTTACTTCGAACCATCGGGTCTCCGCGTCGGGCCGTGTAATCTCGTAACGCGACCTTTCGTGAAAAAGCCCCCTTTATTTACGAAAGGTCGGGTTCACCATTTGAGAAATATACCAGTTAAATCTACGAAAATTCAGGTCCATTAACCCGACACTTCGTAGAAATTAGCTAGCAATATACGAAGGGTCGCGTCCTTAACGCACATTTCTACAACAAATAATTTGACGAAAAACGGCTTGAATGAAAGCTAGTATTTGATTCGCACAAAGTCAGCCTTTGCCTCGGAAAGTCCAGAGGTGAGTACAGTTTAAATTTCGCTAATTTGTCAACAAAAAAAAATAGAATATATTAACAACGAGTTCCACATTGTGCCAAATCTGCCTTAATTTCTTTATATTTTCAAAGAACTGTCCTGAGCTGTATGTCATGAAATTATGTGCTATAAACTCACAAACTTTGTAAACTCTTTTCATCGTCGGCAGCTCATGTTACCGCTGCATTGCGCTAAGCTGCACCCTGTCACGACGCAACATCTTGCCCAGACTTTCGGGCGGACTGCCTATGATTGTAAATGCAATGCAAAAATGGTTGACAGTGAGATTCAACGATTATTTCATCCCACCTACATGGATAGTGTGTTGGCGAGATGACGAATCGGTTATCCTAAATTGTTGCATGATGTATAGCTGTGTAAAGCAAGGGGGGTAGGCGAGGCGGGGGTCTATGACTATGTGTACAGTGTAAGTGCAGATTTCAAAGACAGCATTAGGAAGCATAATGAGACTAGGTATGATTTAATCCAGCGGTGTATCGGGGGGGGGGGGGCCAAAATTTCTAGTAACTCACGTTACTCAGTCAAGAATGAGTGAGTACACAAAGCATTCGAAACACTGAGCGTTCGAAGCGCACTCCATAGGGGGAGGCTGCAGGGAGGGAGAGACTACCACCCCCTTGTGAAATGTGAAATCCTAGCTATGCCACTGATTCTAAATTTACTTACCAGGAAATTTTTGGCTCTGCCCCCCCCCTTTCCTCTTTTATTCCATATCTCTTCTTCTTTCTCGCTTTTCTTCTCTCTTTCCCTTTCTCCTTTCCTTTTTCTTCCTTTCCCTTTCATTTTTTTCATGGTGGTTTCATATTGGTGGATTTTTCCGCTGAAATCCTTCAGGAGGCACTCTGTCCCTCCCTCCCTCCCCTGCCCCTGGTTGTTACACCACTGATTTAATCTTGCTCCTACTTCTTCACGGATTGTTGGTATATCTATAGACTCCAACAGTGTCCGATGAAAAATTATTTTCTTTTTTGAGAGGTAGATCAAAGCATCCCATTCATTTATTTGTTTTGACTTTGTTCATCAGATTGAACATGCCTAGGTTGAAACTTACTGCTGCATTTATGTCTGCATCCACATCATGTTGGAGATGTAGGTGATGACTGCTTGTTGACTGAGACTGAAGAAAGTTTCTGCAAGAAATATGTTAGTCTACCACTCCAGTTATGGAAGGTAAGTGAATTCTGCATAAATTTAATAAGGTTGCTACATGTACAGGTATGTCAAAATTCAGCCAGGCCTTGGTTGCAAATACACCCATTCTTGAATTTATTTGTAACATTTTTTATTATTATTATTATTGTCTCCTTTGAAAATTTCATCAGTCTGGCATGATGAATATTTTTCTTGAGTTTCATGGGCACCTGGATCAAAATATCTCACCAACATTTCTTGCTTACACTTCATTAAGAAATGTATTGCTTAATTAAAGTTAAATAATTGTTCAGCTTTACTTGTTCATTTTTGCTATACAAGCAGAAACTTTATTTTGTTTTCTGATTTCCTCTCATTTCATTTGCAAGTTTGTTTTTATTATTAAATTTCAAGTTGAGATATTTATTTTTCAATGTGTATATTGTTCTAAATTTCTGTTGTATAAATTTCAATTGTATTTTGAGTTCTGTGAAATAAACTAAAATGATTTATAAACCTTGATCTGCAAAGGTAAATATTTAGTGCTCCTACTGTCCATAATTTGTACATGTAATTTGCATTTATCCTAATTCAAGTTAACTTTCAATCTCATCTTCTTTTCTTTAACAGAAAGAATTCAGCTTCTAGTCTTCATTGCATTGGACCCCTGATTTGGAGATCTATCTCTCAATGAGTGAGGAGTCATGGCACTGTATGCAGCAGGGGGGGGGGGGAGGGGACAGGAGCAGTAGCCCAACCCACAATTCAATTCAAATTTATTGATATGCAATCAACAATTTTGGATTATTATCGACATACAATTTTTTTTGCAATGTCATCAAACAAAGTTACAAAACAAATAATTCCATTATTTTTTTTTAAACTAAACCCCTCCCCATAGGTGTGTGCGAATTATTTGAAACTCTTACAACATATTATTGTTTCATTTGAGGATTTGAAAATTCATAAATTCAGTACAATGTACTAGTAATTTGAATTGAATGATGAGTATGTAAGTTTCAAAATTACTGTTTTCAATTGCGTTTTAATTAATTTTATTAATTTCTTCTAAAGGGATGAGGAATAGCTCATTCTTCCTGAGTTGTGCACAACATCTGACTCTGAGCTTTGTTAATGATTTATTTACAAGTATTATTTAAAGTAGAAAGGGATTCTATTGGGCCTTGATACATGTTGGCAATTTGAATTACTAACATATGAATGGTAGTGATGTAAAACTCTATAGCCTATTCTATTTTGTTGTAAGTTGTGAACAGAGTATATGATTTTAAAAAATTGTTATGAGTAATATGAAATATATTTTACTTTTAAGTGATGAATGAAGGCTGATGTAGTTTCCTTTTTATCGGAATGAACCTATTTTAACATGTACAAGACTGTAATCACCATGCAGAAAAAATAATCATTACATAACAAATCCATTTTTTTTTACTACAAGTGTACTTTGATATTGATTGTGTAATCCCCAGCAATTTTTTAAAAGAATGTGATAATTGTAATACATGCACAACTAAGAAAATACTGAAGCCCCCTCTTATGAAATGAATATGGGGGTAGGTGAAAATGAAGCAACCAAGAGGGTGTGTTCAAGAGAGATGGAAAGGGTTGGAAAGAGAGACAGAGATAGATACAGGAAGAAAGAGATTTTTGATGAAAATTCGAGGGTGTCCGAGAGAGAGAAAGAGAGAGAGAGAGGGGGGGGGGGGGGGGAGGGCGGCAGAGAATGGGAAAGGATGGAGTAGTGGAGAGTTTGTGAAGGAGATAATTGCAATGTATACCTGTTTTGTGTTGATTAAATTTATCATATTTTCAAAGTTCATTATCTTTTGAAGATCAAGGTCGTACATCTACAAGCCATATACCTTTATGGATATTAATTTTAAAAAATTCTTTGGTATAGGTCTTCCCTCGCATTCACCCAAATTTTATCATCGCAAGTGATTAACCACCCCCACCCCCCTCCCCCCATGATCAGTGATTGTAAAGAAAAGATATATATTTGGCATTTCCATGGAAGTCTGTTAATACGTTAAAATTCGACAGATTGGAACGTAATTATAATGAAACTGAAGTACTTGCATTATACAGGGGCGCAACAGGTACCTGTTATCAGGGGGGGGGGGCAGAGCCCAAAATTTCTCGGTAACTAGTCTATGTCTAGAATCTGTGAGGTAGCTAGGACTGCATTTTAGGAGGACGGTAGTGCTCCACCGGCGATGAAGAACATTTTTTAATGATTTTTTTCCGTGTCACACACATTTTCATAACTATTTTGCGAGCGAGCGAAGCGAGTGAACCAAAAAATAACCACTTTTCTCGATTTTAATCGCATTTTCGGATGAAAGTCCTAAGATTTTGCGAGCGAGCGAGCGAGCCCCCAAATAATCACTTTTCTCGATTTTAATCGCATTTTCGGATGGAAATCCTAAAATATTGACGAGTGAGCGAAGCGAGCGAGCCAAAAATAACCACTTTTTTGTTTTCATTAGCATTTTCAAATAGAAATTCTAAAATATAATGGTTATTTATGATAGATATTAAGAATTTTTACTTACTGATTAATTGAAATATATTTTCTTCCTTAAAAAGTGTGTCTGCATGGGGGGGGGGGGGGGGGAATTTGTACACACCATCCCCCTCTCCCCCAAGTGGGGGTGATAGATCCCCCTACCCCCTGGAATTTACGCCAACGTAGTGCTCCCTAGAGGGGAGGGTGCAGGGAGGGAGCGTTTCCCCCCTCCCGCGCGAAGCGCAGAAACTCCGGCGTCAGTTCCCGCTCTTCTTACGCTCTCTGCCTGTTATGGAGTTGGAGGACATATGCATAGCCAAAAATTTCCCGGTAATTAAGTCTGAGTGGTGTAATTCTCTGCCTGTTTTCGGGGGGGGGGGCAGAGCCGAAAATTTCCCGGTAACTAAGTCTAGAAATAGAATATGCGGAGGTGAGCCCGCACCGCGAGTTGTTTGTTTCGAAGCCCTTAGCGGGTGGGGCCCAGGGTTCTGGCTTAGGGCCCTTGATGAGGGTCTACAGGGAAAGTCACTGCGGGGAGCCCACGGAAACTCCAGGGTTTTGGTACTAAATTTTCCCTCATTTCTTTTGTTTCTTTTTGCTTTCTTCTTTTTTTCCCTCTCTCTCTTCTTCTTTCTCCCCTTTCTCCTTTTTTCTTTCCCTTTCTTCTTCTTCCTTTCCCTTTCTCCTTTCTTCCCTTTCTCCTTCTTTTTTTCCTTTTCTTCTTCTTTCTTTCCCTTTCTTCTTCTTCCTTTCACTTTCTCCCTTCCTTTGTCTTCCTTTCCCTTCCTTTAATTTTTTCCCGGTGGTTTGGTGGATTTTCCCGCTGAAATCCTTCGGGGGGAGGAGGCAGTCTGCCCCCTGCCCCCCCCCCCCCCCCGGTTGTAACGCCACTGCTTGCTTATCCTAAATGGATTAATATCAATTTTTTTTTTTTTTACCCGATACTTCGTCATTGGAAGGTAGTTTTCTCCCGAATATTCGCGTAAAAGATTAGTCTTATGTCAATGACCACAATTGCTAAAAATCACATTTTCACCACACGATTTACCCGACCTTTCGTAAATACAGGGGGCTGTTTTCACGAAAGGTCGGGTTACGCGATTACACGGCCCGACGCGATCGCCCGATGGTTCGAAGTAAGCCGACAAAAACGGCTCGAATGAAAGTTAACATCTATCCACACAAAGTCAGGATTTTCAGGAAAAGTTAAGAGGTGAGTACAGCTTAAATTTCGCTAATTTGTCAAAAAATGCAATTTATTCATAATAAGTTCTACCATTGTGGCGAATCTGCGTTAATTTCTTTACATTTTGAAAGAACTGTCCTCAGTTGTATGTCATGACATGTGCAAAAAACTCGCGAACTTTGTAATTTTTTTAATCGTCTACAGTTCATGTTACCGCTGCATTGTGCTAAGCACCCTGTCACCACGCAACATCTTGCCCAGACTTTCGGGCGGATTGCTGATGATTGTAAATGAAATGCAAATCAGTTTATACAGCTGCGACCTGAACTTCCCTGATAATGTCTCATTGCAAATATTAAAATAAATCTGCATATACTGGTCAAAATAGACAAAAATCGAATGAATGTACATAGCGCGCTATTGACTTGTGTACTATAAAAGTTGGAGCGCCCACCGCAGTATGTCGAACTGTGTCGAACAGTCTGCTGCCCTCTTGCGTTGTGAAATTGGTCTATAAGAACTAAAACAACAGTTAAAATATATCACATGCATATCTGCGTGTAGAACATAAAGATGGAATTTTCGAGGGCAGGTTATGCGTCACAAATGACAGAACAACTCTTTCATTATCTAGAAGATATATCTAGAAGAGCACATAAAAAATTGTCAGAAGTCCGCAGCATCAAAGATAATGTGGAAAGGCAAACTGAGAGCAAGGCAAAGAAATGAACTACAGATGAGTAAAAATAGTGCCTGAACGCTCAATGATTTCAACCCCCCCCCCCCAAAAAAAAATGAAATTTTAGTATGCCTATTCACAGAATATTCGTACGAAATTTAAAATGAAATGGACAAGTGGAAGGGACCGAAAAAGAGATCACAAGCACAAGTACGAAATAAATGTATTTTGCGAGGGAGATGAAGAACAAAAGAAAGAAGAAGGAGATGAAGAAGAATAAGAAGAAGGAGGAGGAGGAGGACTCAGGTCACGAACAAGTCCAAAGCACTATGGAAGGCCATCCCTGCCATTAACGCCAGCTAGCTGACGTATGCTCTAGCAACCTTACGTAAGCTAATTCTTAACCTTACGTGAGCTAATTGACCAATCAGCGGGCTTAATTTGGGTGTTAGGCACGCGTATGTTATTATCACGTCAGGTTATAGCATACGCATGGTTTTCTACTGAGCATACGTAAGCTATAAGCTGACGTTTGATATTAGCTTACGCATGCTCAACTCCCGAATTACCATACGTATGCTACAAGCTGACTATGATAATAGCATACGCATGCTTAGCACCTAAATCGAGCGCAGTGCTTGGTCCAATAAGCTCACGTAAGGTTGTTCGAGCATACGTAAGGTTGCTGGAGCATACGTCAGCTAGCTGTTGTTAATGGCAGGGATGGCCTTCCATAGAGCACTGACGCCTGTGCAGGCGACAAGCAACGCACAAGAACAACCACGTGCACGACCACACCGTAAACACAAAAGTGATCCGTTAACCACACGTAGGAAAGGTTCAGAATTACCAACTTAAAATTATTTGTAACGGGGGGGGGGGGGGGTTCGGGATGGCGGCGATTTATCAAACCCCTCCTTCCTTCTTTGGGTGATGCCCGTGGTTATCACAAGGTACATGAGATGATGAAAAAAAAACCAATCATGACAACGGTAGATTCTATTTGACGCGAGGGCTTGAAACCTGACATGAGGGCATGACAATCCGACGAACAATTACGAGCCACTTGGACTGAAGAAGAGAAGCTGACTATACAAGTATTGACACACATTGTTTAGCTCCCATCAGAGCGGCATCAAGCAAAAGGGGAAGGTATGTTTGGGGGCATTCATTCCTTTTATATCATATTTAGATATATGATTACCTGATGAGGCCCTATGGAAAAAACTTGAACTATTTCTACTCCCGGGGAGTTATTTCTTTACTTTTTGTTGCACCTTTGGACGTTTTGGGCAGAATTGTGGTAACAGAAATCAAAATGTTTAAATCATCGGCAACTTTTCTTGCACCCATCTCCCCGACTGCCCTGAGGAAGTATTGCCCCGGGAGGGGGGGGGGGGGGGGGGGAGGGGGGGGGGGAGGGAGGGGGGGGAGGGTACTCGATCTCAAAAGTGGTAGGTATGTGCAGCGGGCGAGACAAAAAACGGGGGCTTTGGAACGAGCTTATTGTGAAAAAGAGGGTCTTCGGAACGGGCTTCGAAACCACGAATGTTTGTGAAAACGGGGGTCTTTGGAACGGCTCGCCTGCGTGTGAGTGCGTATGTACCCCTATGGAACGGGCATACGTGCATGCAGCTGGCCCGGCGGCACGGGCGCCGGGTGCGCTCGCGCAGAGGTGATGGTCGGACAGCGCTCTGCGGGCCGCTTTTCACCAAAAATGCAGCTCATTGTAGCGGATCAATGCGGCCGGAACGGCATTACGAAAAACATGCGAAGCTTTGGAACGGATTTCTTTCTTCTTTTTTTCTCAGTAAAAAGAAAATGCTATGCTTTGGAACGGCTTTATTTGTTCTTTTTCTCAATAAGAAAAAAATGCTATGCTTTGGAACGGAAATTTGAGTGTAAAAATGGGGGTCTTCTCCGCGGCACATACCCACCATGCATTATATACTGAGTGCCCCCCCCCCGGGGGTATTGGCAGGTTGGGAACCACTCAAAGCGGGAATTATGGATGGAGAAAACATGCTTTGATATCCCCTTCACCCCTCGATTGACATTTCGGAGATCTTGTAAAATCAATAATTCTTGCATATAAATGCTGTAAAAATAAGTGAAAAATGATCAATCAAAGATGAAAAAAAAAACCAAATCGAGATCCTGCCCAACAAATACAGCTCGAATACATCACTTTTCTATGTGTAAGCAACTGCGTTACCAAGATTGGACGCTGGCTGCAGGGGGGGGGGGGGGGACCCGGAGCACATACAACCAACACTTGCTCCGATTTTTTCAAAACCAGTGTGGCATACCTTAATTAGTATAAAAGGCAAAAATCAAGCCTTTTCTTTTCAAGTTTTCGACTCAAAAAGGCATTTTGCTTAGAACTTTATTATCGATTTTAAACACGTTTTGAGCGGATGAGCACTGAAAAAAGTCTCTCAAGGACTACGCAACCGCCCCTATTTGATAAAATCCCCAAATCCGCCCCGAGCAACGCGTGGTTACGGAGATGGATATACAATATCGAACAGTGTGAACACAGTGACCCTGCTGGAAATAGTGCAAATCTTATAGTTATTTTTCCAAAGTATTATTAGGTAAGAATGATTTTTGGGGGCCGATTTTTCTAGGACAAGTACACTGGCAATTTGTAAACAGGTTTGCAAGCAATGAAACTTATTACAAGCAACAGGTTTGCAGGCACTGAAACTTATTACAAACAAGCCTCTTTCCCACATACAGAAAATAACCTTCACGGCCTTTATCTACGTTTAACCTTTATCACTTTTCACTCTATACAAAATGGCAATTGAAACGCAAGGTCTAAACGTATTCGTCTTTTGAATGTGAAGAATAGAAACCGCCCATGCAGTTAACCAACACATTTATAGACGTATACCGAGTGAGCAACAAAAAAAAAAAAGAAAAAAAAAAGAAAAGAAAAATGAATTAATTAACAACTAAGAATAAACAAATCGGAACCAAACGTCTCAGCCGGGACCTTATACGTTCAATTTGACATTAATTATACATGTAACGCTGTACCATAATGTGAAAAGTACCGTGGTAACCACTGTGCAACCACCTGACCACGGTAAAACTATGGGGTACCATCTTAACCGTGGTACATTTTAAAACCATGCAGCCTTACAACTTTGAAGTTTTTGTAACAGTCGGTTAAAGCCTGCACCCCTCCCCCCCCCCCCCCCCCCCCCCCCAGGATATGAAATGCTTTCCATCAGGCAATGATGGTTAATTGGGGCATAGGGCTAGGGTCGAGGGATAGTTCCAGACTTCGTTCTTAAGAAAAAAAACGTTCAATTTTGCACCCTTCAAATTCAACACCAGGAGCTCCTTTATGGGTGTAACTTTGCACTCAAAGATGCATTATGCACCATTTAGGGTGCACATGCAGTGAGCTACATTTTGCGCAATTAAAGGTTCAGAGTACCCTTTAAGGAAGGTGCAAATTTGCCCCCTTTTGGATACAAATATTTCTGCTCCTTTTACGGTGCATAATTGCACATTGAGCATGTTAAGGGTGCAGATGGGCATTTCCGGTTGAAACCATGTACAAAAGGGTGCATCTTTGCACCTTTTTTATGTAGGGTGCAAGATTGCACCCCCAAAGCTGCTGCTATTGTTATATTATGGGCGCAAATTTGCACTCTTTTACTTAAGAGTGCGGAGTAGGTTCCTAATGCTGACCCAAAGTTTCTTTAAAGAAAATCCCATAAGGCCAATATCCTGTGCCTCATGACTGAGATAACAAATCTTCTGCGTAAATTCTGCCCAAGACCAAACTTTGTTTCCTTGAATCATTAAAAATGTCATCAAAATGCCCACAAGGTTTCTTTTTAGAAATTTTGGCTGACATTGTATCTGAGTAGTAGTCATCGACACATATCACTGCGTAGCCTTGAATATTTTTTCCCCGATGTATCTGAGTAGGCTGGTAGTCATGGGCAAATAGTGCGTAGCCTTGAAATTTTTTTCTCCATTAATCTTTATTTTGATTTTATTCGATAATAATACATGTACATGAATCATAAAGCAATATTTCAATGAATGTATATAAAACAAACATGTTATCACAAATTCAAAAATGAACAAAAGAAATTCTAATTAAACTACAAAAACCCAACAAAACAAAGGCATTGAATGAAATCATTGATAATAATGATAACGATAATAATATAACTATAGCGTTAAGTAAGCCCCCAATATATGACATCATTTCCACAGATAAAACAACAAAACCAAGAAACAACAACAAACAAAACAAAACTAAACAAGTTAAAACAACCCAAAACGAAGTAGACGAACCTACTAAGCCCAACCAGTTCTTACAACACTTTTTCATAATCTGATTTAAGATCGATGAAAAGCTATCTTTGTTCCGTCGCCAGACACCTTCAACTTTGAAAATGTTGTTTTGGCAGATTATCCGCTCTGCAGTCAAACGTTTCAAATACCTAAAGTTTATTCATGTTTAAACGTAGCGTTAAATCTTACCAAACAAACTTGCATGTTCCTGTTTTCTTGTGGGGGGGGGGGGGGGAGGGCGATAGCGAACTTACTTCAGAGTGTTGCATATAAAAGTAATTATTCGAATCAGGGAGAAAGAAAATTCTGCAATTGCTCTTGAACGAAAATGTAATCATACATTTCCTCGAAATATCATTTGGCGTTCAAGAATTGAAAGGGATAGAGCAACGTCGATCTGGCGCTGCTCAGTGGCTGCCGGGCCCACGATCAATTGGGCAAAAAGAATTTCCATTCCGGACAATAAAATTTGGGTTTTTTTTATTGAAGATTATCATCATTATGACTATGATGATGATGAACATGATGATGACGATGATGATAGTGGTGATTATTATTATTATTATTATTATTATTATTACACGTATTATTATTATTATTATAATTATCATTATCGTTATTAAAATTATCAAAATTATCATTACCACCACCATCATCATTATTATTGTCATTAACATATTATGTTATGCAGGGCCCGCTGGAAGAGCAGTTGATAAAACTGAAGTGGCTACCCTGGGTAAATTAGACGTTATCATTATTATTATTATTATTTATCATTATTCACCTTCATAACTAGCATACTACACAGCTTTCTGTCATTACTATTTTCAATAGTGTTTGGTAAGCCACAGGTATAATGATTTGTAAGACTAGGAGTATAAGTCCAAGATAATTATGTGCAATTTTTTTGCTACTGACCACTTGTAGGTTTGATTTCATATCATTAAGGTATATACTAATCCATGAACATAATGTCTCAAAACTGTGTACCCATTTTGTAAGTCAGTGAATACAGACTACTATGCGAAAGAGAAAGAGAGGGAGAGAGAAAGAGAGAGAGAGAGAGAGAGAGAGAGAGTGTGTGTGTGTGTGTGTGTGTTATTGGGGTGGGGAGAGAAAGAGAGAAGGGGGCGGGCACTATTAAAATGCTTAGCAGGCGATTAAAGTAAGTATTTATTTGTAAATTGATATGCAATTAGTTCATTCTTTAAAACGGGCTGTTTTATCAAGATGCCCTTTATTAATCATGTCTTTGTGGTTTGTAATAAACTGCCAGTGCCATTTAGCCCAGACATGTCTTAATATTATTGTCAAAAAGTTTTTGTATTTTTTCCAGGTCAATTACTCTGTGTTTAATTCAATTCAATTAATTCAATTCAATTCATTTATTCATTTCCATTAAAAACATTCAAATATATACATTCATCATAAATAAAAACAGTTCAGATAATATACAAAAGAAAAAAAATCAGATACACAAGCATAACAAGATGAGATTAAAATAAACTGTGAGATTAAAGAAAAGGAAAAGGGAATACCTGTAGAAAGCTTAAAAAGCTTGTAAGTGGCAGGTGTCCAAGATGAACTAAATACACAGATATGTTAACATTATAATGAATGGCACATGTATTGGATTTGACACCTTAACACGCCCTCCCCCCCCCCCCCCCCCCCCCCGTTGCCCCCTATCTCTCACATAGTACAGACTATAAGTTAATTGGTTTTAGGAATAAAAACCCACGTCGGGCAAAATGATAGTGCAAAGTGCTGTTTGTTAAAGCAGTCAAGCTGAGCCTCATGAAACCATAAATATTCGTGTTGTACCTATGCAGCAAAGTTTGTCTATTCGTTTATCATTATCACATTCATGTACGTTAAGTAACACACGCTAAGAAAAAAAAAAAGGTTCAATTTTGCACCCTAAGTGCCCTGCATGAAAAAGGTGCAAAGACGCACCATTTTGTACTTGTTTGCACCCGGAAATCCCCGTCTGCATCCATAAAGGTGCAATTTTGCACCTGTAAACGTGTAGATATTTTTTCATTCAAAAGGGGTGCAAATTAAGGGTGCAAAATGTAGCTCAATGCACCCTTAAAGGTTCAAAATGCTTCTTAGGTGCAAAGTTGTATCCATAAAAGAGCTCCCAGTGTTGCATTTGAAGGGTGCAAAATTGAACCTTTTTTTCTTAGTGCGCACAGAACACCGAACTGAAAATTCAATGCGTTGATATGGGATAGACTAGTAGGTACACTGTTCTCTGGATACTAATTTCAGCGAGGCTTACATCATACCTACGCTTACCGTCTCCTCCCGTGTATGTGTATGGGCATGCCTCCCCCTCCCCCCCCCCTCTCTCTCTCTTTTATCTCTGTCTCTTTTTTGCCCCTCATTTCGATATCAAAAACTCTTTGAAATGGCCCATCATTAAGACACCCCCAACACCAATAGTATTCTCTTCAACATATTTACATGTCTCACATTGTCTCTATAGTTGCCTCTCTTCCTCAAGTGCCAGTCCATGTGTCCAGTGGCGTATCTAGGGGAGGGGGTGCAAGGGGGACAAGTACCACGGGCGGCACTTTGAGGGGGCGCAAAAACGCAATAAAAAAAAAGAAGAAAGAAAATGAAGAAAAATAATATACTTTTAGGGATTTTGCGCCTCCCCCCTCATTCGCAGGGTAAATACATCAGAAATTGAATTCTTTAAGGGGTTTAAAATGCAAAATTTTTCTAAAGTTCGGTCGCTTTGCTCTCTTGCATGATCATTTCCTCTCAGAATCTCATAATTTCGCGCCACCTATAATAGTTCTTAAACAAGCTTTTAAAGAGGGTTCAGAATTTTAAAAATCAGTAGTGATGCAATTGTCGTTGCTTTGTTCCCTGTCATGTAAGTTTTATCTGCCTCTCGCTAGATACTGCTCCCACATGCAGTGTTGCCTACTACATCATTTGCAAAGGTTAAACATTTGAAAAAAATCTAACATCTAATAAGGGAGGCACTTAGAGGGGGCGCAAAAGACGCAAAAATGAGAAAATGAAGAAAAATCATCATCTTTAAGGGATATGCGCTCCCTCCCCCATCCGCAGGGTAAATGCATCAAAATAGAGCTTTTGAGGGTTTGAAATGGGATATATTTTAGGGCTCGGTCGCTTCGCTTCCTCGCATGAATATATTTCCTTTCAGGATATCATGGGCTTTTTTAAATAAGCCTTTTTAAAGGGTTTGGAATATCAGAAATAATGATGCAGTTGTCGCTGCTTTGCTCGCTATCTTAAGCTTCAGCTGCCTCTTGCTAAATAATGCGCCCGCAGTATAATACTGCATTTGAAAAGGTTAAACATTAGAAAGAAATCTAAATTTTTTGTCGCCTTGTTATTAAAATCAGGCCTCGACTATTTCTGAAGAGTTCTTGTTAAATTTACTCACAGTTTTAAAACTGAGGAAATAGAAAACTGTTTATTAATATCTCATTTCGATCTTCTCTTCCGTTCAATTTCAGTGGTCAGTTGCCAAATTTCCTGGGTAAAATGCGCAAGAAATTTCGTTTTTACGGATTGAATTTTGTTTTTAAAAAAGTCTCCGCTTGGTCGCTTCGCTCCTTCGCTTACTAGATACGCCGCTGCATGTGTCTCAAAAATTCTGCACCATTAACCCCCCCCCCCCCTTTATTCTTCATTTTGTAACATAACTACGACTGTCGATTTGGGGGAAAATAGGTATTAGCCGTTACGTTCACCACCAGGGGAATCGACTCCTTCAAAAGTAGTCAAATCGAAGACAGGAGAGAGAGAGAGAGAGAGAGAGAGAGAGAGAGAGAAAGAGAAGGGGGTGTGGATATGCTACATTCTCCATTATCAGATTATTCAACGCGAAATAAAGCTAACAAACATCACAGTAGGATTTTCTTCATTACAGTGGAATCATGGTGATACAAAGTGAGAAGGCAAAACAGAGGGGGAGACAAAGTGAGAGAGAGAGAGAGAGAGAGAGAGGAAGTGGTAGCGGTAAGGTAGAGACAAACACGCCCACAGCGGGCAGGAGAGAACACGGACGCCTACATGTATGTTTTCTATAGGCCAAAGCAATGACAATTACCGAGGAAATAAAAAGGTGATGTTTATTCATTTCTTATTACACTTTACCTTGAATTTATTTTTGATACAGAATAATCATCACTAATTCCATTCATTAATGTGGTCACCATCATAATGTTGAGGTGTCGTGGATACGTTGTGGATACAGTATCGGACTACATGTCGGCCCATGGTTCGTGCTATGAATCCAGCTGTGGCACTATAAGTTACCAGACTGTGGAACACATGGCTTGCACTTGGGCAGTTCCAGCGTTACGGACATTACATTTCGGACGATTCTTGCAACTTCAAAAGGTCATGAAGATAAAACCACTTTATTATGCGGGACTGATAAGATGCAATCACGGGAAAAAAAAATCCTCGATCATTATCAGTGAAAGTTTCAGTCCATTTCAGCACATTCTGTGGTAGTAACCGCATGTCATGTTTCGTTTCGGACATAACATTTGTTGGACAAGAAATGTAATGTCCGTAACGAAACATAACATCCCATAACTACCACATGCTGTACTGAAATGAACTGAAACTTTTACTATTTATAATCAAACGGTTTTTTGTGCATGATTCCATCCTATAAGTTCCGAATAAAAAAAGGAGTTTTATCTTAATGACCTTTTGAAGTGCAATGTCCGTAACGCATGGAACTGCCCAATTAGAGTCTCTGTGGGGACTTAACTTTTGGGAAGACACTAATCTACATGGCCACTCTCCACTCAGAACTAATCGGGTACCTTTTAGGATTGCCTAGGATTGCCGGAAGCCACAGTGACTGCTCTTGTTACTGCCCTGAATTCATGCATGCAAAGCGGTGCAAGATTGTATGAATGCTCCCTGAGGAGTGGAGATGGTGCACAAATGTGTGCAGGCTATGAATCCAGTGATCAGGCTTAATAATACCAGCATTTAAAAAAGAATAATGAAGTAATCATGCAATATGCCATACAAATGTAACGCATATCGTCATAATCATAACCATCACAATTTTCTTCCTCAATATCATCATAATCATCATCCCCACCACTATCATCATCGTCGTCATCACCATCACCGCCCTCATCATCGTCATCATCATCATCATCATCATCATCATCATCATCATTTTCATCATTCGTGGACAGTTTCCAATAGTATTATTGCATTACAATAATTGGCTTGCCAGTGAGCACCATAAGTCAACTTTAAGCTGCGTT
>JAPZVO010000646.1:0-29180 GCA_029962745.1 Echinometra lucunter
TCCTCATGTATTATGATGTTCAAATGCGTGAATGGCTAAGTTCCACCCCCTCTATCAAGTAAAATCACATTTGTAGAAAAGGTTTCCATGAGACAAACGAGAAGTTGTCAAAAGAAAATCATTCGTAAGCCCAAATGCCGAACGAAATTTTTTTCATGATTCATTTATATACTGCGCATCAACGAGGTGGAACGACCTACCGGAAAATATCAGAAACCTGACCAAATTGCGTTCATTTAAGCAAATGCTGAACTTATCCCGTTACTGCAGTTATCTCCAAATGCATCCCTCTCCACAGCAAGACCCGACTCTCAATCTATTCCTTTATTATAAATTGATGTAGTCCATCACTACATTGTTTCAATCTTTACTTTCATTAGTTATCCAGTTTCCTTTGGTTGGCATGATTTTCTCATTTGAATATTTACTGTTAATGTGTCTATATTAGTTAAGTTATGTGCTTTTCGTTCATTATTTTACTTTATTTCACCCTCATGTTTTTTTTTTCATTGTTACCATAATCTTTGTTATTACTCAGGTTGTTGTTGTTATTGATGCTATTTTAACCAAAAGAGCCCTGTGGAAGACCAGCTTCTTTTAATTGCTTTATATGTATATAATTTTATTTCGTGCTGTTATATTCCATGTATATTGAGCTGAACAGGCTACTCTGTATAAATATGAGAATTAAATGAATAAATAAATCAAAAAAATTGTCCGGGATGGTTTGAGCGTTATTTTTGTATCTGCAAAAATGGCAAAGATCGAATTTAATTCCCCTATTCAAAATGTTTCAGTGGTTCAAATGTCACATTTGACGCAAGTTGATTTTTACATTCTAGCAAACAAGGCCTCATGTTCATCCAAGCGTAAACACATACCACACAAAAATGGTACCAAATCACTCTGGAGAAGATATTCTTTCAAAATATGTATCATAATTTGGCCTACGTAACTCGGGGGGGGGGGGGGGGGGGGGGGGGGCTAATGACAATTTGCTGATTGTAAAGTTTTTTTTTTACTCACACGTATTATATTGACAACGAACTTAATTATGGACACGTAGGGAAGGATTTATTGCACCACGGTATATGTGGTAATTGAAAATGTATAGAGGTGTTCCGTTACTTACTGCATGCCAATTCATCCTCATAACCGTCGCATTGGTAAAGTCCATCGCAAAGGACAGTTGGTGACACTCTCATGTTGGAACAATTAAACAAAGCTAGGGAATGAAAATACAGTGATACGTTATTTGGGTGTCATCTGGTCATTTCTGTTTCGAATTAATCGAAGTAATAAGAAAAAAAAAATGTATGGGGTTATTGCAATGCAGCAATAACTACCACACTACAAAAAAAAACAACAACAAAATTGGATAAATTTTTATCCAGCACGACATTAATTATATATCCAACCAACTTTGGGCAATGCTTTTATCCAATGTGGGAAGCATATTGTCCACTGTCCAGCCAGGGTAAAATACAATAATTACTTTAAAATGGGAAAATTTCACTCATATTAGAAAAAAAAATCTTTAATTGTTTTTCACACCACATCAGATCTTACTGTTTTGTAAATTCAAATATATTATATTTTGCTGTGGTTTTTTAAGTTTTTCGTTTGCAACAAAATAATTTCGATTGATTTGTACCTGAAATAAATTGCAATTGCCACTTGTCTATTCTCTTCTTGTCGCAACTCATCCCAGTGCATAATTTTTATAATTTTGCTCTGAGTCACCGATATCACATAAATTCAGTCAGTAATAGATTTTACCAATCAACTTGCAATAATCATTCAATTTTATTTTAATATTCAAATATAATTTTCTCTGTTGTATGGTACCATCATATTCTATTACATGTATATACTTTGATAAGCCTATCTTGATGTTTTTCCTATCATGCCTATTGCATGTACTTCTTTATCTCTATCCATGCATTTTATATTAATTCAATCTCTTAACTATTAGACATTTTTATATCACAATTTTTATTCTATGTCCGATGATGTATTTTGAAATTTGAATGCGATTTTTACTTTTGACTTTACTCCATCATTTATCAATAATGTCCTTGGCTTCCACAAAATGAAAATATCTTGTTTATAGGAGACTAGTTTACAAATTTATTTAAATTTATGCATACTATTTCGACAAAGATTGATCCAGATTATGTTTAAAAAAAAAAGATAAAATAAATAATAAAGAAAAAACTTGTTTCAATAAACACTGAGTTTTATTACTTAGAAATGACCAACATCTTGAAAACTCTGAAAACTTCTCTTTTCTCTTCATGATTTCTTTTGTTATGGAAAAACATATCCCATTCCCTTCATTTGCAACAGCAACAACAGCATCAAGAATGATCATAACTGTGACAAAAATAAATTGTTTTCATCACACCCGAAGCACAAATAAAAAGAAGAGTGATTTCCTTTGCAAACAACGATAAAAGAAGTGTGATTTTTCCATAGTGATTTGAGGGTACTTTTGTTCAAACTTGGACAGTAGAGACTCACATTGTTTACAAAAATCCCTATTTCTTTGTGACTACTGGACCGAATCAGATGGAGTCTTCACTGACCTGCTGACTGGTAGAGAAATAGTTATGGTTTCATAATCTACAATGACATTTCATATTGCAAACTGATTTCTTTCACAAATGATACCTATAGGCTCATTTTTTTTTTGGGGGGGGGGGAATAACCGGAATGCAATTCAGCGTATGCTGCGAAACATGTTGTCTAATAAACCATTTTTTAATTGAATTTGATTGAAAATGCCCAAATAAATGCCCAAAGTTGGTTGGGTACACAATTACCATCATGACATGCTTTACCCAATATTTTTAGATTGCACATTCGTTATTTCAAATAAGAATCAAATGCCTGTCTATTTTACTATCATACATCATTTGCAAATTTCATACATGCAGATTGTGAGTTAGTTTAATAATAGATTCACACTTTCATTCAATTGCTTTATAAATTTTGACATTCCAAAAACATTTTTCTGAGAACAGAGCTCTAGTTTTTCGTTTCTTTTCCGTCCTAACTCCCTTGTAAACCTGGCATTAATCATCTGGATTATAGGTCATGAATCCCTCAAACAAAAGTAAGAGGTTCAACACACAGTGTCCGTGTCCAACATTTACCTACAAACAAAAGTACATTACCACATACGAATAAAGCGATTATCAAACCTGTTATGTCATGTATGTTGTAACTGTACTTACTTGAAATATTAATGGCAATGATCTCAACATCCAAATGACGATGACTATATTCCTTTCCGCCTATGACAGCTAACCACATCTCATTGCTCTCTACGTAGACATCATCAGCGTAGTTCCTTTCTCCACGGATGGTTGAGGCAACCAATTGGTTATTAGTTGGATCATTACCCGTTCCAATGACAACTTTGGCGTTAAAATCGAGATACAAATCTCGGAACAAGACTCGAAATCCCAATGTAGAGTTTGTTTGAATCAAAGAAATATTGAAAAATCGTCTCGTCGAAGTATATGGAATAATGATAAAATATGACTCGTCTTCCTCCAGATTTGTTGGAGAATCTGTAGAAAGAAAATTCGACATCCGTATTTTTTTCGCAGTGGTGAAAATTCATTAACACGAGTTTGAAAAACTTTCAAATTCTTCAAGAAAATTATGAAAGATACAGAGAGCTTTTCCAATAGAAGACAAATCGACACCTCAGTGACTAGGCTGGGATGTCGTTGGTACACTTATGAAAAAATGCAAATCGTTTAACTCTCAATTTTTTTTCTCTCTTAAAACATTCATTTTCACAATTTTGTATAACATTCGAACATGACAAAAATCATAGATGAATCATTCATTAATCGAAAAAGATATCACAGCAGAACAAACATGATGAACCTTATGTAACATAAGCAACTAGAAAAACTTGGTGGAATTCATAGATTTTAAAGAAAACCTCGTTGTATGGACATTTAGATCACATTCTCAACAGGGCACCTCTTTCTGTAATGCTTTAACTTTCCTTTTATTTTGCAATAATCAATTCTTTAGGTTTGATGTTACGAATAAAATCTATGGGACCTCCCCCCCCCCAAAAAAAAAAACAAAACAAAAAACTATTGCTTTCTTGCATCTCTGATGTTTATGTATCTTTTAAACAACATCACTTTAATAGTGATTTTACAAGGTGGAGTTTAACTTGGTAGAATAATAGATTGTAGAGAGAACCTTGTGGATCACACATTTTCAACAGGGGACCTCTTTCTGTAATGTATATACTTTAATTTTCCTTTTGCTTTGCAATAATTAATTCTGTAGATTTGATGTTACGAATAAAAGCTATAGGACCCCCCCCCCCCCCCCAAAAAAAAAAAAAAAAAAAAAAGCTTTTGTTTTCATGCATCTCTGAATATTGATGTATCTTTTAAACAACATCATGATTTAACAAGAATTTGTGTGATCTTTTCCGGTCCTTGATCATGTTTATGAAACCAATACTATTATTTTCCTAGTAAAATTTCAAAAGCAACACACAATCTAAGACCGATTTCATCAATAATGGCTTGCCTTAAAATTCAGGGGAAATTGGTTAGAAATAGTGAAGCCAAATGAACCAGGACCTCTTGGCAATTAAGGTGCTTTCACACATGATGCGACAGTGTGGTACCACACTGTCGCATCATGTGTGACAGTGTGGTACCACACTGTGGCGCCACACTGTTTTGTCTTCACACATGATGGGACTTTGTGTCACCACATAATAGTATGCTAATGAACGCGCATTAATGCGTCAACTCTCAATAAGAGAGCATATTGTCAAAACTTGCGCAAGCAATCTCATGGCAACAATTTTTGCGATAACTTTTTAGAAATTTGATTGGTGCGCAAATTTTTTTGTATCTAGGCAGCAAACAAAAGTGTGTCCTGCCTCGGCGACATTTTTTGTCGCCCTATAGACCAATATCACCTCCGGTTTATGTATTTGGCCCTCTCGGCGACGCCATTGCTGCGGTGGGCAAGCGCGCTGACCGCGATTGGCTCTGTGTACAAAATGAATGTAAGAGTATGAGATATGCCCCGATATTGTTCCATTTACTTTATTCTTGATCAATAAAATAAAGCATGGATACATGGGTAGATGAGGTAAGACAATGGTCATATCTGACGGATGAAGGTACGATGTATTTTTGTACTTTCGATGGTTTTTCAACTTACTTTTGTCAGTAAAAGTTCGATTGCAGCATAGAAGCCGTAGTAAATGGGAGCCCTAAATCTTACCCTGTTTACAAAGTCATGTTTTCACTCATTAAATTTTACGCCAAAGTACATAATGATGTTTCTTGACTTCAAAGTCCTTTCTGTTGATGTTTTTATCCACTGGCGACGAATTCCTTCACATTGCTTACGGAAACCTGTATAGGGAGTATGGCTTCTCACACAAACAGGCTTCATGTGTCAAAAGCGAGTGAATTTCGCACTCAGTTAGCTTCCAATTTTTAAACTTTCTCTAATTCGTGTGGCATTTGAGCACCGCACAGCTGCGACCTGAACTTCCCTGATAATTTGTCATTGCAAATATTAAAATAAATCTACATATACTGGTCAAAATAGACAAAAAATCGAACGAAAGTACATAACGCGCTATTGACTTGTGTACTATAAAAGTTGGAGCACCCACCGTAGTATGTCGAACTGTGTCGAACAGTCTGCTGCCCTCTTGCGTTGTGAAATTGGTCTATACCCAATAAGCCTGTACACAAAAAAGTGTGGTGACACAGCGTGTTGCCACATTGTCGCATCATGTGTGAAAGCACCGTTATAGTTATCCATTACACAGAGACATTAGGGAGCTTTAGATACGCGACGCAGCTCAGACGACGCGGAGCCTTGCTGAGTTGACTAAAGGTGCATAAATCTATATGGATACAGGATATGCCACCAAAGACAACTTACACAGAATGTGTAAATTGAACTACGTACTAATTGTGTATGTGCGGTGATACGGAACTTAAATAGCGTTGTCCATCTTCAACCTTTGATGAAACGAAACGGGGTACACTGACGTGTAATACTTTCAGAAAATTGGGGGTTGGAAGGATGTAGAATAAATTTTCAAAATATTTAGGCAATACAGGTCAGGGTTAAGTACTGAAAATCAAGAAAATGTCAACCTCGTTATCTATAAATGATTGAAAACTTAGTCTTACATTCATTAAGAATGGTACTAGCAGCGGTATATTCTTCATTTTGCCATATCTTTGGAAAAAAAAAAAAGGTTTACTGCAGCCATATTCTAGTCGGACTTCAGTAGCGTTCACCGTCGCACAGAATCACATTTCAGTGGGTGAAAATATTTGGGCTCTAGCATTTCAACAAAATTCAAAGTCTTATAATTGAATAGATACATTATCATTATGCGCCCTTTATGATTGCAACAATCGTATCTTATTAAAAAAAAAATATATATATCTTTTTTTTTTAATGTAGGCCTACAACTGAATTGGAAATACTTGTGGTGTAAGGGTGTTCAAATAAATTAATTTAATCCATATGGCTAACATTACACGAAGATGTACCCCAAAAGGAATTACAACAATACAAGAAGGCTGCCAACCTGCTAGCGAACATTAATACCGGTTCATTAGGACAGGCGCGGATCCAGGAGGGGCGAGCGGGCCTTGCCCCCCCCCCCGACTCAAAATTTGTGTTTTTCAGCCCATTTTTTTACCAATTAGGGTACCTCACCCCCCCCCCCCCCCGAAAAAGAAAGGGGAAAAAGGAGAACGCCGAAATGGCAAATGTAATGTACAACTTTTTTTTTTTTTTTTTTTGCTTGCCGCTAAACTTAGATTTTTCTTTTTGGACCTTTAATAGGATAATAGGATACGCTTACTCCCCTTATACGGTTTTTACGACACACGCACAATATTTTTTTTTATGCACCCTAACCCTAACCCTCACCCCCCCCCCCCCCCCCCCCCCCCCCCCCCCTCCTCGCTTATCAGCTCTCCACGACCGGGAGTTCACTGCCGGAATATAATGTACAACCCTTTTTTTTTTAGTCGGGGTCGCTAGTTTAGAAAAAAAAAAACATGCCCATCGCCCCCCCCCCCCTCATCAAATCCTGGATCCGGGGCTGCATTAGGAGCAGGCCTACTCTCATTCTAGGTTACACTGTTGGTTAAATAGGACTGTCAAACCGACTATATTTATTTTATTCATTGAATATTATGTATCTGTGAAAGTGAATACAGGCATTTTATTATAGACACAGTCGATTATGTATCTTTTTTTTTTTCAAATTTCCAGTCGAAATATCGGGAAATCCTGTAAAGATGAAGGGACCAAGCTTAACGAATCTCCATGCAAACTGCAAAGTGATGAATTTGAATGACACTTTGATCATGTTGATTAAATTGATCGCAAAATGACGAAACTGATTCATTCAATAGTGCGTTACAGTCAAATCTATTTGACTTTGACGAGATGGGATGCAAAACGATGACTGACTGGACAAAATTTGAAATTGAAGGCATTGGCGTAAATTCCGGGGGATGGGGGATATATCCCCCCCCCCCACACACACACACTTTTTCGAGAGGGGGGATGGCGTGTACAAAATATTGTCGCTGAATTCACGAAGTGGCACGCGCGACCGCAGAAGCGCGAAATCACTTTTCGAGTAAAACGTGATTAAAGATTTTATCTGTTTTTCAACAGCTCATTGCCATTTGTTGTGAAAATAAGCTGCATGATTCAGGCACAGATAGAAAGCCGAGTATCTACTCTAGCCTTCCATGTAGAATCGTACTCAAACTAAGTTCAAATCTTAACACAGTAAAGCTTCAAACGCAGGTGTCGTTTTGTAGAAGATGTTGCTTCAGCGTAGGATGAATCCACTCAATGGCGCGCACCCTTGTGCCGGTTCGTAGATTTTTCTAAATGTAGATTTTCAGGCTCGTGTCGTTTTTGCACTTTATCTCTCTAATTAGAGAGAATTGGGTTCTAAAATTTTGTGAAATGAAAGACCATGGCCAGAGAATGATAAACCTGAAAATAACTCAAAATTTACTTAGGACGCAATTTTGGGGGTTTGTGCCACTTCGTGAATTCTACTGAATTCAGTGACGATATATCCTCCCCCCCCCCCCCCCACACAGGCACTTTTTAAGGAAGAAATTATGTTTCCCTTAATCAGTAAAATTTTTTGATAATCTGTCAGAAACGACTATCACATTTTAGAATTCCTATTTGAAAATGCGATTAAAAACCAGAAAAGTGGTTATTTTTGGCTCGCTCGCTCCACTCTTCCGCGAAATAAAAATTAAAATGTGTGTAAGGGGGTCTGTGTAGGTGGGTGAGGGTGTGTGTATACTTAAGGGTGAGCTCGACAGAAAAAAAAGTCGATCATCCACCTACTCCTCAAAATGGATTCACGCCGGTGATTGAAGGAACAAAACGAAAGTGGCCATGAGATGGCGCGATCACGAACTAGCTGGACGAAATACAATTTTAACCTAACTGTTCTGGAAAACCTTTATATCAAAGGTTTGGGAAGTCAAGGTGCCCAAAAAAGTCAAATTCTCAGGGGCGGTGGAGCCGATGGGCTGGGGGCACAGTTCCCCCCCCCCCCCCCTCCATTTTTCCAAGCACCCCAAAAGTGCCCCTTTTACCCATGCGAAATGCTCCTTTTCAAACCTTATCAGTGCCCCATTTTCTTCTTACAAAGGCCTGTATTTTTTTATAAGTGCCCTTTCAATTTCTAGTAAGTGCCATTTTTTTTTTTGTTTCAGATAATCCGCCCTTCTTAGATCCTACAACTGCCCCCATTTTACACAAGATTAGAAACCATTTTTGTTTTTTCATGGCGCTCTTTTCCCTTCCATCATGTCCATAGTGAATGATCCTATTGAAATGTGATAAGTGCCCCTTTCGACTGCCCATTTTCGGTTCTAATGGTGCAACTGTTAGTCTGCTGAGCGCCTTTTTTCACCTCTGATAAGTTCTCCTTTTCTACTTGGGCAAGTGCCCCATTTGAAATATGATACATGTTTGAACGGCTCCTTTTTCTTTCTAGTACGATTTCCCCTTCTGCTGATATGCTATAAGTGCCTCAATTGCCCCTTTTGTTTCCTCATGTGTACCTTATCCATTCCGGCATGTTCCCCTTTTTACATTTTATACTCACCCATTTGAAAGTTCCCCTTTCGCTAAAGTGCCATTTTTCCTTCCGATAAGCTTCCCCTCAAATCTGATAAGTGTACCCTTCACTTCTAATGAGCGCCTAGTTTGACTATGATAAGTGCCCCTTTTCGTTTTATGTTGTTCTGTTCTCTTTCCGATGCCCCTTATGTGATGCATATCCTTTTAACGTCTGACTGGCATCCCTTTTTTCCCTTGTGCCATTGCCCCTCTTTTAATTATCCCTTTTCACATCTGGTTAAAGTGACTTAATTTAAAGTCTTCAAAAAGCCATATACCTAGCTCTATATAATAACAGATTGCCTTCTTATTTATTACAGTGCGGGGCAGCGGAGCCGGCCAGTGCCAAGAGCGAGAGGCACAAAGCCCCAACAAATATATGAGAAAGAACGGTGACCCTAAATGAAGCAAGGAGGATATTTTTCCCTTTTTTCCAAAGCTCGTCCGCTACGTTTGCTCGCACTTAAACATTATATCACAGGCACGGATTATCAAGTGTGCTGTAACCATAAAGTTCTATCTATTTTCCTATCCATGTCGAGATTGTGGTAAGATTAAAAACCCCTTTTCAGTTTGACCTATTTTCTCTGACAGAATATCGGTAATTTTGAGACCTCAAAAACGCATTGAAAATTATAACTTGGTCACTAAGGAAAACGACGACCAGATCACTGGATGAATGATAGGAAGAGCCCTAAAATTTGCGACATATTTTGTGAGCCATCCTGGGAAAATGGGTATTATAGGTGAAATTTCGGATTTGGGGTTTTTTATGCTAATAGGTACTTGGACACATGTGCGATGTGTACCTGAAATATTAGAGTCTAATTCACATGTTTCTTCTAGATATGGCCATTTGAAATGCCCCCTCCCCCCCCCCCCCCCCCCCCCACGCGCGCAAATCGGCTGTTTCGGCCTTTTACCCTTATGAATCAGGCAAATAATGATTGTTTAATGTTGATGGAAGAGTGGAGGGGGGCTGTACAACCCAATATTGTATTCATTTTTTTGTTTTAAAAGATTCATGGAAAATTTAAATGCAAGCATGTGACATGCACACACACCCAACACTACACCCACACACACTCACCCACACACACATGCAGGTATTATACTAAAACATCACCTATGAAAAAGGCAATTTCAAGAGGTTTTTATTTGCAAGAGTATGGGAGGGCTTCACCCCATCTCATTTCATGAACAAACTCACCCACACACACACCCTCACACCTATCCTCCTAGTGCATTACAAACAAGTGCACCCCCTTATACATACACACACACACACACACGCACAAAACACACACACCTAACCTGCACCCCACAAACATGATATGCGCACACACACAAACAGGTTTACCACTATCAGACATACATAAATTTCTAAAATTAAAACTGGCTTGTTAGCATACTTAAAAGTATCTTTCAGTGAAACCTTGGTCAATTTTGCTTTAAAACAAAAAGAGAAACAAATAAAAGCATTGTAAATTCTGATTGGAGGGGGAGGTTGGAGGTAATTTCATCATGAACTGTCAACATCAGATACAATTCCTGACTTTGGTCGTTGTGATATTACCTCCCCTAACCCTTAATCCTTCACCTCCTAGATATCAGGCTTTTACTTTCAGATACTAGTATCTAATTTGTAATCTTGCTCATTTCTGTTTCAATTCAAAATTAAAAGAACACAAATTTAATGTGCATACAACCCAGTTTTATGATTTATACAATGTGCAAATTATAAGTAGCAATAATCACCCAGAAAACAGTACTTGTATATGGTAAATATTAGTTCTTCAACTAAACACAACAAAAAAGTAACTTCACCCCTAAGGAAAATGCTGTAACTTTTTAACGAAGAAGTTTTGAGGAAAATGATTTGGCAGAAATGTTCCTACACTTATTGACCAGCTTCTGTGTAAAAATGAGATTGATATGTCGAGTCATGGATGAGTGAGCATACATTAAAGGCAAAAATGTCACTTTTCAAAAGTCACAAGAGTCATTTATGAGGGTCTGTGAAACAAGATTTTGGCAAATTCTGTTTCTGGTGTCTGTTTAAGTGCTGTTGTTGTTTTATTATTCAATGTTTGATCGACTCACACCTATCCTGACACCTTTCACGCTCTTTCACGGTTGGGTGAGCACAGTTTTAGGGGGGAAATGGCAATGTTCAATCCTCCTAAAATTGCAAAATCCATTAAATTTATTGCAAGAATTGACATGAAATATTGGTACTAACAAGTATCATCACGTGTTGTAGGAAGATCAGAGGAAGCACTGGTGTCATGGTTGAGTGAGCACACTTTAAAGATGAAGCAAGAAATGCAAAAATTCCTGTGAATATGGCATTAATGCATATGCACAATTCAATTTCAGCTCTGTATGTGTAACGCCATCAACTTTCTAAAACCTATTCTGATATTTTGCTCGAAATTGCATGGTTGAGTGAACACGATATCAACGGGAAATGGGGAAAGTCAACTACATGACAAGCATGAAAATACTTCAGGTGAATGAAAATTGAATATCAGTTATCTTGCTGAACGTGTGTTATACTGTTAAATAAACAGTTTTAATCATGTCACGCCTGAGTAGGTAGGCCTACATATGGAGATTTAAAAGGAATATAATGAAATATACCCATATTACTTTTGTAAGGATTCGAAAGTTGCTACCCTTTAACAATTCACAAGGCATATCAATTCATATCAAATATGGACATATTCCCCTTTAGCCTGCATTCTTCAAAAAGAAGAATACTCATTCTGGCACCTACTATTCTTGGCTGGGCAGCGGGTCGGTTCTGATACATTAAAGGGAACATAGTTGCGGAGAGTGTGAGTCGATCAAACATTGAATAATAAAACAACAACAGCACTTAAACAGACACCAGAAACAGAATTTGCCAAAATCTTGTTTCACAGACCCTCATAAATGACTCTTGTGACTTTTGAAAAGTGACATTTTTGCCTTTAATGTATGCTCACTCATCCATGACTCGACATATCAATCTCATTTTTACACAGAAGCTGGTCAATAAGTGTAGGAACATTTCTGCCAAATCATTTTCCTCAAAACCTCTTCATTAAAAAGTTACAGCATTTTCCTTAGGGGTGAAGTTACTTTTTTTGTTGTGTTTATTTTTTCCACACATTTCACAAATTGAGTGCATTGCAAGCATTTTATACTGTAAGTAGATTAACTTCTTTTAGACTTTATATTTGGATGTAAAAGAGAATGTAGCAGTTTCTCTCCTCTGTGTCCACTTCTGCTAAAGTCAAGCAGTTATCTATCACCCCCCCCCCGGGGGGGGGGGGGGGGGGAGACGTGTAAAATTTTTGAAGAAACTCAAAAACGAGGGAGCAAAGCAACCAAGCTTTTCATGAGGGTGCTTTTGCATTTTTAAAGTGAAATTGAAGGATTTGGCGCACATTTTAGGTGGATTTTCAAACAAAAATTGGGGGTGGGTGGGGGGGGGGGGCAAGTTTCCCCTGGTACGTATGGTCATGTCTGCTGGTCAAACTGGATTATAAAACTGACTGTACTGGTTTCTTTCGTTGGTGTTCATTTCTGTACACATCAAGCGGTTGTCTATCATACTGGTCTAACATTACCATACACCACACCTTAGCCAAGTGAAGATGGCATCCTCCGCTGTCAGCAAAAAATTTATTTTTTTTTTTTTTATAGATACTACGTAGTATGGAACCATTACAATTTTTCCTTCTGTCAAACATAAAAGAGTTCCCTGCTGTTCCATTTCCTCTGCCTGCCAGGAAGGGTGAGGTGAGAGGTCTGCCTTGTTCTCATCCAGGAATGGGCGGATCTCTTTCCACAGGTACTTTTTGCAGTCCAGGAAAAGTCCAGCTGCTAGATTGAGTGGGGGCATCTGCAAAAATACTGGGTTGTTGGGAGAGTTCATCAGAAGGGAGAATCTCTTCTTTTACCATGCTGGATTTCTTGGCTTTAAACTACACCTGGTTCTGCTGACTCAAACCTGCATGATTGAAAATACGAAATGATTATTTTTCTATTATATCAAAATATGGCAAATATTAGTCTTGCCTTTTGTTTTTCTTTCGATAACATTCAAGTGAATGATTGACAATGTAACAGACAACACAAACTTATTCATTTCTCCAATCAGTTTTCATTACAATTTTCATGTCATTTAGTTCCTAAATTGAAGACCTCTGCTCAAATGGCAAAAGAAAATGATATTTAAGTAATATTATCAAATTTTAAAGGTCATCATTGCAAAAAACAAAAACAAAACAAGGAGTGGAAAAGCCCAGAATAATAAGATTGTGGGGAAAAGTGAATACTGAAAAAGAAGAAGAAAAAAAAAATTGTACATTTTTTTTTCTGTAACTATCAACAAAAAAACCTAAGAAAATGGGACAGAATTTTGCACAGTTGAAAGGCCTGCTTTATAAGAACTGTGGGCCACTATGTACATGTTGACTACTATTACTACTAGGCACACACTGTAAAAAGAAACAAAATGTGCTTGTACCTGAAGAAGTGGTATTGGTTAATCCTAGAGGCCTGAATTATGCCTTCAAGTACTGTTGCCAACTGCAGGTTGGTTCTGGGGTTTCAGGCAGGACAACCGCAGGTTCAACGAATATATCCTGAAAGCACTGGACAGCTTCAGCCTTTCTGTAGACATAAATCATATCAAACAGGTTAATGTTGTCATTCTATACTCAGACAATGCATGGCATACATGAAAGTGATTGTAACTGTAACATCATTTCTACATGAACATAAATTAATTAAAATGGCAATAACTAGAATAGGAGTCCTTTTATTGTTTTGATTAAAGTTCAAACACATCTCATAATATTACTTCAGTTTCATTTTGAACCTTTACATGTACATCTTTAAAGATAAATATTATTGTTTTTAACCTTTTTGTATTAAAAAAAATCACTTTGACATGCAACACTTGCTGATGGAAATCACAATGGGGGAAAAGAATTGTGTTGGCATAACCCCACCTACATGTACAATAAAATGACCCCCCCCCCCTTAACTTTTTCCACAATTTACATAAAAAATGTGTAGTAGTCACAAGAAAACTTCATAAAGCAATCAGAAGAACAGGTCTAGGCCTACTTGTATACAAAAAGAATGTGTTCTCTTTTCAGTGTTTCAAGCATGTGTTGCTATTGTGTAAAATGGGAATAGGCCTACTGCTGGGTAGAAAAGAAATCACTGACCTACCTATTTAGAACCTAAAGCTAAAGCAGTCCTCGGGTCCGGGCCTTTCATGGTTCTGAGTGCATTTTTCAGCAATAATGGTATAGATCTAGTGCTATTTTTAGCACTGACTGCACCAACACAGCTGCCCTTTGAATCCGTGTGTCTGCAATACAACAAAATAAAATGTGACATTCATTTTAATAGCAAATTGTGCTGGAAATTTGCTGGAAAAAATTACATGCACGTCAATTAACAAAATGTAGACAACATCTAAGTTACACACGAGAAAAGGTTGGTTTAACGTTAGAAATACTTCTAGGAATATTGGAAAGGTGTAATTTTGTTAAAATGTCGAATAATAAACGTAGTGAAAGGTTCAACTCAGCTACGCCTCGTTAAACAGAATTTCAATCTTTCACTAATCTTGTAATCTAATTTGGCCTAAAATTAGACTAACTTGTTACTTTCTAACCTATCGTGACGTTAGTACGAAAAAAAAAGGCCAATTCATACCACACATCTGAAATTTAACAGAAGTGAGTGAGAATATGAACAGTTTTTAAGAAAAAGAAAAGAATTCTTCCACCGACCAAGAAGCTAAACTAAATTTTTTTTGTACGATATCCTCTGGCACTCGGGAATGAATCTACATTTTTGTCCTCTTACGTAAAGAAAGGACTTGCTCGGCAGGGTACCGGCGAGCTGCAACAGCCGACGGCAGGGCGAGCCGAGCCTGTCGGCTCGCCAGGCGTAGATCTAACGGTAGACCTACAGGTTATTAGTCTAGGTTAGCAGTTTTTTGTTTTGTTTTAATTTGATTTGCTAGTGGTTCGCACACATCCCTTTACATTCATTTTGACATTCCCGACACTAAATGTGAACCGAATTTTATTGAAAAAAAAAAGAAATTAAGCGACAGCACATTTAACTTACCTTGATGGGTGAGAGAAATCTCCCACTTTCTGATTGAAATGTTCATGCGAATCCACACAACTGAAAACGGGAAAATCCCGGATCGGACTCGACTCGTAACATTAACATGCGCTAGCAAATTTTCCCGCAACTTAACTCAGATCCTCAGATCAGCTAGCGCGCGATATATAGCAGCTCAGCATGTATACGTAGCAGCAGCTCAGGCCAGGCGCGCCAGAAAAAAAGTATGCGCATTAAACCGCGTCCTAGCCATTCACTTGCTTTTCACCTACAGTCTGGTTTTCGCGCGACGGCTCACATTTATCATCAAATCTCTGTAAATAATGCCGTGGTATTCAGAATGTTTTGTTTGTTTGTTTTTTCTTTTTTCGAGTAATCAGAGCAGTCTTTACAACTGCAAAGTGTTATTATGTAAAGATTATAAAAATATATCGAAAATGATCCTTACAGCATTATTGTGTTGAATAGAATGTAGGGGTATACGAACGCTATGCAACTCCTCAAATCGCTATTTTTCCTCCTTCTGATCACCTTTGTATGTGCACCTTCTTTAAAAAAGTGCTCCTTTTCGCTGGTGCCCCCCCCCCCACTTTGAAAGACGGTTCGTTGCCCCTGCCAATTCCCCAATACAGAATTGGAGCTAGTGGTCATTACAGCCACTATTTCAGACAATACCATCATATGTTTGTTTACTATAATTTGTTTAATATAAATGAAAGATACTAAAAAGAGTTCAATCCTTTCTTTCTTCTTATTCTTAAATTCCAGATAATTCTTGTGTGAATAAGTCACTGTGACACTCAGAAATGCGTAATTTCTTACCTAATAATACTGCTATTCTTGCCAATATTTTGAAGTTAATTTGTGAATCCTGGAGCGTAGGTTGACAATGGTGTTATGAAAAATTGGTTTAATGGCGATGATGCTTACGTGACTATAACCTTATTCCTACACAACTCAATAAGTATACTGCTTTTATTAAAATATGAATAACAACCAATCAAGCCGCTAATAATCACACCAACTTGCTTTTTTGCAAAGGTTTCCAATGGCTTATTTATATCATTGGTCAATAAAGCAACAAACAATAAAGTTACCACGTTATCCCATGACATCATACCATTCAATTTGCATTTACTCTATTTTCACCACCTTATCATGACCCAGTTTTACAGTTATATCAATTTATCGATATTAGAAAATATAACGCATATGTGTTCACTTTCAATTTATTTAATTAAATGAAATGATTACATTCTATTGACCTAAAGGTGTAACAATGTTTTGTCTTAGCTCAAGAATATGTAATGGGAAAATGTATTTGACACAACATTATGTTGAGTTCACAAAGGTACAAGCAGCATCTTTAGACACCATGTTAGAGATAATGGAAAAAACACGAAATTTTGTGTTTAAAAAAAAAAAGCATATTGAGAGTTGTCCTGTACCTGCCATTTTGAAGAAACATTGGCAATATGAGGATTACCACAGAAAGGAAACTGAGACTTTTAAAACTTTCATAATTTTCTCATTACGTAGCTAGTTGATGGAAGTTTCTAAAAAAAAAAGCTTCTATCCTCTCTTTTCATTAAAAATGATGAATCCGTTATACAATTCATTTCCATCTTTAATTTTAGGTGGCCTGTCATCTATGACAGATCAACTTTTAATTTCATCAGAATTACTCTTTCTACTTTTTTCGCGGCAATGATAACTAAAAGTCGGCTTATTCAATTTTGTCAAATTTTTGTCAGTTGTCAGGGGGGCGTTTCATCAACATTTTTCGTCTGACAAGCTGTCAGATATGACATTTTTCCTTCATTTTGATTGGCTGAGAAGCATTGTTACTATGACAACTGTCGGATAAAACAGACATTGTCGGATAAAAAAATCCGACAATTCCTTTCATGAAACGCTCCCTAGGCCTACTGAGGGCAAGTTCTGGCAAGGTTTTCAGGGTCATCAGATCATCGTGACGTCATCAAGGCTCCATTTTGTAACAATTCATTAGTCATTTCTATTTAGCAGGAGTAAAGCCCACATCAATCTTAAGAATTCCATGTACTTAGACGCGCGTGTACGCGTACGTCCGCACGTCAGTACGCGCGCAAAATTTAAAAATGCTCAGAATCGAATTTTGTTTTGCACGTTTCAAGCAATTTTAAGCACTTCAAATTTTTCCGCGGGTAAGCGCCCGCGCGCGCGTTTTGCGCTTGCGCAGGTCATGAATAACTAAAACGCCGTTTTTTCACATGATTTGCACTTCTAATACTTTTCTTGACAATTTTCATCAATTTAGAATCGATTTCAATTGACCATAAGGCCGCACGCGCGCGGCAATGTTCAAAAATCCGTGCGTGCGTCTATGGGGGGAAATAATAACGGGCAAGAACATGCCCTTTTAGAATGAGCATGGAGACACCGCAATTTTTTTTTTTTTTTTTATACATTTTCTGAAAACCTATGACTTGTAGATTAGAACCCATGAAGAAAAGGTGGCCCTTTTAGGGTCATAACGTCATCATATACTCATCTAAACTCAAAATTTCGATTTTTAATTCATGACATCATATTTTTTTGCCTTTGAATAGGACTATCTAGCTTATTGTTGGTCGATTTTCTCCAGGATTTTGATATGTTGTAGCTGAGAAAATCTTCTTTCAATAAGTTGCCCTTTATTTTTCATTTCGACATCGCCATCATGGTCTAATTTTCCCGGCTAATTTTACGATCAAAGGTGACATGTCAATTTTTCACATTTTACGTGTATTCTCTATAGGATATGACCTTTTCTAGATTCGTGATTCCACATTCCCGTCTTTTTTGAGCAAAAGCTCCATTATTTCTGGTCGATTTTTGCCCAGCTTCGAGTATGTTGCAGCTGAAAAAATTCTCGATCTTTAATATGCCCTTTATTTTTTAATCAGATGTCGGGAACATAACGAAATTTTTACTGGAACAATTATGATACGAGAATCCCATTTTCCATCTACGTGTTATCTCTGTGGGCTATATTCTGGTAGACTCGTAAAGCACTTGCCTCACATACTCAAGGACCCGGGTTCGAGTCTCTGGGGTGGGGGCCATTCTTTTCCTTTTTTTACCATTATTTTATTTTACCATCCTCTTTGACTATAATTACATATACAATCACGAAAAATGTAATAAACTGCCTTATTTTGCCCGTTATCTCTGTTAGAATGTAGTGTACAGTAGTTTGTGTACAACCTTACAGGAAATTTGACTCATGGACGTGTATTTTACGTGTATTCTCTATGGGACCGAACTCTTTCTAAAATCTTGATTCTCCAATTCAATCTTCTTTGAGCAATACATCCGTTATTTCTACTCGATTTTTGCGGAGCTTCGGATATGTAGTAGCTGATAAAAATCTTCGAGGAGGATGACATTGATTTTTATTCAGACTTTGACAGAATACCAAATTCGTCCCCAGTGACGAATTAACGAATGTTTCGTTTTATCTGTTTTTTTTTTTTTTTTTTTTTTTTTTTACTTGACTCGAATTAACTTTCAAAAGCATTGTGGTAGAATTGTAATATTCGATGATTGGTAATAAATTGGGTGATGTCATTTACATAATCTGTTTATTACTTACACACAACACTGATCATTGGTCTGAAAGATCTGAATACATCAAACCTAATGTCATATTGCAAGCAAGGAGTAAAGATATTACGAATAAGTGTAATGTGGGTAGTCCTTCTCTACAAATATTTTTTTTCTGTTCGAAAAGAAAAAAAGAAAGTAAAAGTGAAGGGATATACTTTTTGGGGGGGAAATAAAGGGAGTAATCATGAAGAACTCAAATTGAAAAAGGAAGAAATTATAATTCATCAATGTCATGTCATAAAAGAAATCACAAAACAGTGTAGCAGAGAATGTGAGACGGGTTTTTATGTTGACAAAATTTCAGTGGTAACCTCTGTTTACACTCGGATCGTACTCATGGTATTAGGCAGGTGAACAGGGCCGTACGCAGAATTTTTTTCCGGGGGGGGGGGCAAGACACGTAAAAATTTTCGATGAAACTCAAGAGCGAGGGAGCGAAGCGACCGAGCTGGTCATGAGGGCGCTTTTGCATTTTATAAAGTGAAAGTGAAGGATTTGTTGCACACTTTTGGTGAATTTTGTGAAAATTTTTAGTAAAAAAAATGTGAGTTTTCAAAATTTCGGGGGGGGGGGGGGGCAACTGCCCCCCCCCCCCCCCCCCCGCTGCATACGGCCATGAGTCGGAACACAGGAATGAAGTCAAACTATAATCGTTAGACCTGCAGTAATTGAAAATGTATAGAGGTGTTCCGTTACTTACTGCAAGATGATTCATCCTCGTAACTGTCGCAGTTGTAAAATCCATCGCACACCAACGTCTCTGACACATTCATGTGAGAGTTCCAACATTGAAACAAATCTAAAACCAGAATAGGAACGGACTGAATGTGACAGAATTACAAACTCACTGCCTTTACCTTTGGCAATAATGATGATATCTGTTCCTCTGGTTTACGACGTCTACTCGGGGAATATACTGAAAATTATGGTGGCCTTGAAATAAATACGCTCAATGACAGGACACGTGCGCTGTGCATTTTGCGGCCAAGTCGCGAAATTCGCGACCACTGGACGCGAACTTTGCTTCCCGAGTCGCAAAGTTCGCGTCCAAAGTACTAAACTTCTGGTCAAGTCGGAAAGCTCGCGTCAACAGTCCTCAACTTTGCGACTCGGGACGCAAAGTTCGCGTCCAGGGGTCGCGAATTTCGCGACCAAAATCGCTAATTTCACGACTTGGCCGCAAAATTCACGGTGCACATGACCCGGACGCGAAATTTTTTTCCTGAACCTTTGGGGCTATATTATATCAATTCTCAATTCTTTATTTTCATTCTCGATAAAACATAAACATGAAATATAAATACAACAAGGCATTGGTACAAAACAACAAAACAGATTTACGGGAATGAGGGGTCAACAAAAAAGAGCAAATAGCCTTATAGCACGTTGGCCCCAAAATTAACAAAACATAAGTTATACATAATCCAATCTATCATAACCAGGAAAAAAAAAACATAAAAGAAACCACCAAAAACACTTGAAGTAAAAAAAATAATTATAATTAAAAGCGTATATCATAATTCATATTAAGAATACAAACTTAAAAGATATAATTCATAATTGCGCTTAAAAGAATTAAGTGAATTAAGTGAATATATGAATATTCATGAGTCGCGGCTTGGGAATAAAACTGCGCATGCGCGTGGACTTGTTCTTGGCCACAGCTCCTTCTCACAATGCAAATTGTAAACGTGTAAGTTACATGAGGCTTAAAGAACTTTGGGTTTGCTGGGTTGTTTGTTTGTTTGTTTGTTTTTTTGTTTTACTTTTAGCTTCTCATGGGTCCAACAATAAAACCTAATTAACTGTAGGCCTATTATACCTTGGCCTTAGCACGTCAGGCTTACTTAGCTCAGTCTCGGAGAGCTGCAGAACCTAAAGACAGCATACGTGCCCATGCACTCTCAGATCTCATGCACGCTCATCAGTCATCGTCTGACACAAGCCACAGTTACACAAGTCCACGCCCATTCCGAAGACGCAAGTTGTGAATATTCATGTATGAAGCCCCATAGGTTCAGGACTCTATACATGCTCCTTCGAGAATTTACAATGATTCACTTCTGAAAGAAGTTATCCTGAATTTGAAAGCAGAATCGTCGGGAGAGGGGCTGGGGAGTGTTACGTTACACATTGACCCATACGGTACTTAGATTGTAGCAGAGGCTCATAGGTCAATTCATGTTCATGAAGCCCTGTAATGATCTCTCTCCACAGGAACAAAGCTATATATTTCTACAATAATCTACGTGATCTATTAGTCCAGTAATCATTGTTACGAAGTCATGATTCTTGTAAATATGAGAATTTAAACAATATTATTATTAAAGGGAAAATGGGATATGAAACATTTTTTTCTTCGGATAAGACAGCTCAAATTGCCAAGGATATTAAAGACTGAAGGCTTCATGAATAAAAGACTGAAGGCTTCGTGAAATGAACTGGGGTGGTATTCTGAACACCGTTTTAACTGTGTTTTAAGTTCTGTTATAACTTCTGTTTTAAGGCATTGATTTACAACACCGCTAAAACAGTCTTTAAACGGTATTCTGAGTACTGTTTTAACGGTGTTGTAAGTCATCAAAGCCACACCCACCGCAAAGATATATTTTCCAATGGGGAAAGTCGTTAGAGATGGGTCTAAGCTGACTCAGCCAATAAGCTCGCTCCCTGGGGAAGGGGTGCGTGAAACGCGTGAACTTATATATTCGCGTTGTAATGAGCGCATTAGTTTGCGCTTAGTTTCTTGCTTTAATTCAGATGTGATGATGTGACAGAATTATTTGTGCAAATCATCTTTGATATTATCGCAGACAATTGCCAAATTTCTCCACCCGAGGCAAAAATTCTTTCGAAATGTTGTTTCGGGAATAAAAGTAAGGTTTATTGGATCTCGTTATCCCCCTCATTCCAACCAAAAACATTTATGGGCGAGAAAAATTGCCTCCATGACATACCGCATGCAAAGTTAAAACACCTCCCACCCTGTTTTATCTCATGAGCATGAAATGTTAAGCGGAAAGAGTTAAAACAGAAGATAAAACGGTCTTTAGAATACCTTGTTATTACATATGGTATTTTTACGCGCTTGCGCACGACTTGCGCCAGGCACGCAAGGTAAGATGCGCAGTTAGAAAGATAAAACTTAAAACAAAAGTTAAAACACAGTTAAAACAGTCTCAGAATACCACCCCTGGTCATTTAGGAGAGACAACCCTCCCTCCCCCTTCCTCATCCATTCGAGATTAATGCAGCAAATCATCACAAAATATTTGTAAAGAAAATTGTATTGTTTGTATCTCGCGCAGGCAATTAAAAACGATTGAAGGCAATTTTCTTATTGGACATCTTTCATAATTTAATTCCAAACCCTCACCCTTTCTTCAGAATGGTCTCGCGATGCTATATACCTCCCAGAACAAGAAGGTTTATTTCATTTATTTATATGGGTCAGTAATTTAAGAACGCTACACAGGATACTTATATTACAAATCCAAAAATATTATTAGCCATCAAAGAGATGAATGCAATCATACTCACTTAACAAGTCAATTGCAGTGATGTCAGCATCCATATATATGTTACCGTATGACCATCCTCTTGTTAAACGTAACCACATCCCACTGGCCTCGACAAAGACATCATCAGCCCAGCTTCTGTATCCACGGATGGTTTCAATAATGGATTGGTTATTTGATGGATCGTGACCCGTCCCAATATGAACTACGTCATTATACCAGAGTCGCAATCGTTCAAACTTGACATGAAATCCGAATGTAGCGTTTGTTTCCATTAAATAAATGGAGTAGAATCCCTGTGCATAGGTCCTTGGTAGGGAGATGGAAAGGGATGCGCCTCCATGGAGAAAAGTTGTGGAATTACCTGTAAACATAAGCATTCCTTAATATTGTCATTTTTGTTGTGTATAATTATGTCAACAGTGTATACCAAGCTAGGTAACGGAAGGGCAGAGAAGTCATTTCATTTGCTGTTGAAGTGTTTTTATTCCTATGCAGTTGTACAAAACGTATATGCAGCACTAATCGAATTCGGTGACTAAGAATGAGAGAGATGGAGACAAGAGAAAATGGAGAAAGGAGAAGGCACATCACACATTACTCCCTGGCTTTCCCTGGGCTGGGATATGACGCAAACATGAAACAAAACAATTCTGTGTATGATAATCAAACCATAGCAAAATATTTACCAAATGCGAAGGCTCTTTGCAGGGGCCATAAAACTTGGTTGGTTTCGAAACCAGCCCAGACAAAGATCGCTTTGTAGTTTTCATGCAAAATGAGTTCGACATTTAATTATTAGTTTATTTTACGCACGATTCCACGATTTTCCACTGAAAACGCTTATTATGCTTATAGAATATGAAAATACTGGTTTGCTACTGATAAGGTTAGTTTTACATGCTAAACACAGCGTTATCCGGATTCTATAGCATCATCATGAAGCAGAGTATGATACTATCCTCTAAATAAGTACCTGACAAAATATCAGCAGTTACCTAACATGTCGAAGGAAGTTCACATAGTCGTTTCAGTTGTAAAAGCACATTCAGTAGGTATACTGATTACATTTACATTATGATTTTGACATGACTGCAGGAATACTGCTCCGCAAGATATCTTTAAATGTTATTCATGGAATTGAGTTACCTGACGGAGCAAGATCAGTTGTCGTAGCTCTGGTCGTGGCAATGCTACTTGACGTCACACTCTCAGTTGTAGTCATGGTCGTTTCTGTCGGATAATAAAATTGTGATAGAATAATAGGGAATCATCCTATAATTGACTCTGTCCGAAAAATGAACCAGTTTTGTCGGTGGTGCTAGATTGCTATTTAATACACTGTGCACAAAAAAAAATAACTCCCCTTGAACAATGTTGAAGAAACAGAAATTATTTTCATCCAGAAGGAGTTCAAAAATATCTAATCATACATGCGTGTAGCTAGACTTCTTGCAGGGTGTAAAAATAATGGAGAGTTGTCATGTCATGCTTCAGTGAGCACAGACAGTAGACAAAATGGGCACTTTTGATAGTTTGCAAGGTTTCATGTTGTAAATTAAACTTACTGATACTGTGGCAAATTCTGGATTTTCGTCACTTTAGCATCTTTAGGGTATTTTTATGTTTCATGACTGCTTCCAGACCAGGGTTGATTGAACACAGAACAAAGTGACCAAGAAGAAAACAACCAGATTGTTAACATCTTTTAAGTTGTAATTTTTATTACATTTCCGAGAAATTTGTTGAAAACATGTTTTTTAAGAGGTGTCCATAACTTTCTGAAATGGTAATTCAATGCATGCATGTTTTCAATATCATTTTATGCCGTTTAATCAAGGTTTTCACTCTTGACTGAGCACATTAAAGAGTGAAAAGCATCTTTTATTGACAGACCCAAGTTAAATACCTTTGATAAAGTTTAATGCTGTAGATAATGTTTGGCAAGCTTAGTTCATACCATTCCGTTTCCAATACTGTAACGTCATACTTGAGTGAGCACGCATTTCAGGAAAATGAGAAGAAAGTTTGGGGCCTTGAATGGCCTTGGCTCCATTCATGTAGGAATTTTATTTTTGTATTTACAAAAGCTTGTTCAAGACCTTCTTAAGATGTGCCTAAAATTTCATCTCATGTTTCACGATTATGACGGTTGACTGGGCGCAGTTTAAGAAACAAAAATTATCACTTTAAACATCTTTAAAAACAGTGCTATGTTTTTACTTCCATATTTGACTTAGCATGGGTTAGAACAGGGCATTGTTCATGGTTGAATGAGTTTCGGGTAGAAAAGTCTAATTCATTTGAATGAGCACCGAAAAAATAGACATGTTCCAGCCTGTGCTCATCTAGTCAAACATGAATCCCATGGGTTAGGAGTGAAAACACAGGAGTGTGCCATTAACCGGCTAACGAATGACGACACTCCCCCCCCCCCCCCCCCCATCTCGCTTAAGAAAATATTGGCTCATTATGAAACTCAGAAAGTGGTTATTATATATATGCAGATATTTATGAGTCAGACTGCCACGCGTATCAAAGGCACTTATTTTACAAAACTCATTATGCACGTCCAAACTGAATATATGAATATTCATGAGCGAAATGTAATTCAGAAAATGCCAATATCTACATGTACATCGTTTTAGCACGGATTACTACGATTTATGGCAGAAATGAAAGGGGGTGGTTGCTCTACCTATTTCATTTGAAAACTAGATAATTTAGTGAAAAAACTATTTTAAATATGCAGATCAGTTCCGTGTTGTATTAAATTGCGTAATCTGCATGAAAAGGGGTGAAGAAAAGTAGGTCAGATATATTGCTGCAAGGCATTTTTAAGATTAAATTGTTGGTTGATCGGGTCAGGAGCGAGGCAAAATCAAGTATGGTAGAGCTTTTGGGCTGAAATCTTACCATATTTTGGGTTTTTCTTGGCAACACGACTTTTTTTAAAACTTTAGGCAGATGATTTTCTGCTAATGAAATAATGTTCTTTTAATTGAAGGAACACTGTTTCAGCATTGGGTACCCCCTTAAATACCAGCGGCGCCCGGGGCAAATAATGAAGTTGCGCTCCCCCCCCCCCCCCCCCAAGTGGTAATTGTACCAGTTGATTCCAGTTAAGTGGACTGGTTTCAATATGGAAATTGATATACTGGTCCTAACTGGTACCAATTGGAACCAGTTGAAACCAGTTAATACTTTCAGTTGTCAATCTTAATTAGTAACAGGTACATTAAAGTATACGAGCGAACGAGCGATTTTAATCCGTAAAACACTATTTTTTGCGCATTTTACCCATTTGGCAATGACCACTGAAAATGAACGGAAGAGAAGATCAAACTTAGATATCAATAAGCAATTTTCTATTTTCTCAGTTTTAAAATTGAGAGTAAAATCAACGAAAACCGTCGAAAAATATTCGAGCTCTGACTTGATAGCAAGGCGAAAAAAGTTTAGCTTTCTTTCAAATGTTTAACCTTTGCGAATGATGTATTAGGCCACACTGGGCATGCTGGGGGAGCAGTATTTAGCAAAAGGCAAATGAAACTTACATGACAGCTAGCAGAACAACGAAAATTGCATCATTTTTTCTAAAATTCTGAACCTCTTTTAAGAAGCTTGTTTAAGAACTATTACATGGGGCGCGAAATTATAAGATTCTGAGAGGATATGATCATGCGAGGGAGCAAAGTGACCGAAAATGTTTGCACATTAAACCCTAGAAAACTCCATTTCTGATTAATTTACCCTGCCAATTGGGGGTGCAAAAATCTTTTTAAAATATGATTTAGCTTCATTTTTCTTTTTTTCTCCGCCCCCCCCCCTTTTGCACCCCCAAAGTGCCGCCCGGTGCACTTGCCCCCCCCCCCCAGATATGCCACTGATACGTAGATACGCCGCTAATGACCAACCAATTCCCGGACGATCTCCCACCGACGACCACCGGCCAATTTTTAAGAAATCGCCCAGCGGCCGGCCGGTGATCGGTCCACGATGCCGTTGATTCCACCTTAATGACTACGACGCACAGTGGGCCAGGATAGCTCCAAAGTGCGCCAAAATTCATATTCACTCAGTTTTACAAGTTCAAGTTATGGTTAAATGATGGGTTTAAGGGTAATCAGATACGTAGAATCCAATGAAAACAATTTCAAACACATGTTACGTCATTAAAACACTGACTTCTAATTGGCTGCCGAAATCAGTGAGAGCTTATGTCTCTTCTCAATAAACTTTTGCACATTATGTCATTGCTTTTCCCCTCTACATATCTCAGTACAATGTACAGAAAGTCTTTTATAGGTATGAATGTACAAAGTAATTCTTCAGGTATCATGGAGTTAACGATCACATGATATTGACTGATGAAGTCATGCATTCTTTTAGTCCATTTTTCGTAGGCCTATTGCTCATAACGTAAGAGGAATGCATTATTTCCGAAGAATTACCTAGAAGAGGAATATATGCAGATAGATAGATGGATAGATGGATAGATAGATAGACAGATATAAAGATATGAATGTGTGTAAATCACAGGAGTAAATAGATTGATGAATATGAGACAGATGGATGGATAAACACAAAAATACCTATAGATATGTGGATGAATAGGATATAGATAGATAGAGAAATACGATACGGATATGGATGGATCGATAGATAGAGAAGGATACGTGTAGATAGATAGGTAGATGAAAAGATAAATCGATTGAATCGATCATGAGCTCAACACCTTGAACCATGTGTTTTCTTTTAAATATTACTGGAATGATAACAGATTAGGAAAAAGGAAAATGAAGGAAAATAATTAAGCAACTAAGAAAGGGTTTCAGTTGTATGAAAAATTGCATGAAATAAATATTATAAAAGAATTAATGAATAAGTTTTAGGAATTCATACCGTGTACATGGTGTGAATCGTCACCTTTTAGCTGTGAAGTGTAGAATCGAAATCATGTACCATACATATATCGCAGGGGAAAGTTTTAGCTTTAAGTAGTTAGTACACCTTAACCTTTGGAAGAGGGGGTTTTTCAGCAACTAAATCAAGTCCTATAATAATATTTATAAATCTTGTTTACTTCTTATTGAGTTTACAGTACCACTATAGAGAGCGTCTGGCCAACTCGGTTTCATTAGGTTACACTGCGGCGCAATTTCTTTTGCATATTGTGCTTGCCCAACGTACAAACAAAACGCGCCATGTACCTATACGGCACCGCGTGTAAAGAGTCATGCGCGCCCCCCGCCGCTGTATAATCCTTCAGCAGCCGCGAGGCCCAAAATAACCTAATTTTCCAGGTAATGTGCCAAAGAAAATCGGCTTTAACATAAAAAGTGTCAGAAGGTGGCAGCCAAATTTGGTATCAGCTTAAAGCTGAGACATCAGGGAAAACGCTGGTGATAAAATTGATTTGGAAATCCGTGGAAATCTAAACGTTTCTTCTTGATTTAAGAAAAACATGGAAAATCAGTCAATTTTGTACGATAATTACCTTATTATATTCACGAAGATTGTGTTTCTATCCATTTTAACCCATTCATACAGTCAAATGAACTATCAGGAATATGTGGGAGCAATTTTAGATCGATAAGTTTAAAACTACATGTTTAAATAACTTATTCATCAAATTGGTCACTATTTGCACTGAAACGCACAATATGTCGAGTTTTGCGGTTTGAAGTAGGAAATTAACACCCTTCATGTACATACCGGAGTTAGATATTTTACTGAAGTATTCTTCAAAGTATTGTCTTTCAATAGGGCATGACAAAAATTGAAAAAAACATCAAGTTGCCCAAAATGACTTTTGGCGCACTTTGGTTTCGCCCTGGCCCACCGTGCGCCGGGTTCGAAAATCGTACGGAGTCCGGTGGATTTGTGACCTAGGCGGTAGGCCTATAGTTGGCAGGCTGAAAGGGTTCTCTAAGAAGTGAGTAAGTATTGCAGTATTTTGCAGGCCTTTGCTAATGTCTCATACTTTTTTGGAAAACAACAATGCCTGCCCGGCGTTCGGTCGTCTGCTCTCTTGTATTTCTAGTCAATATGTTTTCATTCCTAAATCAGCCCCACATCCTGTTACTCTTCAAAACAAAAGGAGATCAGTTGGAAATACGCACATCATTATACGAACGATTTCATCAGGTATACGTTTTAAAATTGCCAGTTTAGTGTTAGAAGCATAACATTACAGCTTATGGTGTTGTTTTTATTCAGTAACATGTGAAGGAGAGTGAGATATAATGTTCTATCTATAAATAATTACCTTGAATAGCACTGGTAGTTGTGGAAGGAACGTTGATAGAGGTAGGCATGGTACAAGACCATGTTGTTGCTGTAAAAACAAAAGGACAGATTTATGACATTCGACTCATAATTCAAGCATGATTATAATCCACACTATTTCCACAAGGTGTTTTTTTCAAAATGATCCTTTTAAAAAATCAAATTACTTGACGGAGTGCTGCTGGATGTCACAATCCTCAGTTATGGTCATGGTCGCTTCTGCAGAAAAATGAAATTTTGCTATTTCAGTGTATAATCACAAATCAAATATGCAGTTGTGAAGCATAACTTTACGAATTTTAAAGTTTTTTAATAATTCTATTCATAGATAAATGAAGCAAAATTTAATATCTGATGTTCTACAAATTAGTATTCACCCGGCAAAGTAGT
>JAPZVO010000647.1:0-29167 GCA_029962745.1 Echinometra lucunter
TCTCGCTCCCTTTTCACCTCTCTTCCAGTCAACTTCCTAGCATTCATAAAGTAGAGTAGCCTACTATATACTCTCCTCTTCCCCTTCTTCTTCTCTCCTCTCCCCCTCCCTCTTCACCTGTCTTCCACAGTCAACTTCTTTTTTCTTCTTTCCCCCCCCCCTCTCTCTCTCTCTCCATTTTCACTTCTCTTCCAGTCAACTTCCTAGCATTCATAAAGTAGAATAGCATACTATATCTTCTCCCCTTCTTTCTCCTCTCTCTTTCTCTCTCTCGTTGTTCACCTCTCTTGCACAGTATATCCTTTGCATTTATTTATGTATTTTACCTTCCCATCTCCTTTCTATCCCGATTCCACTCTGCTTGATATCCATTCATGTCTTTTCTTTTTTTTCCTGATTTTTCCCCCGATACTGCCCCGCCTGTGAATTTTTTTAAAATAGTGAAAACATGTTAGAGGTTTAATTTTAGAACATCAGTGCCCTAACCACTAAAGCACGGAGACTAGAGAGTGAGTTCCATTCACCAACAGACTCACAAATAATTAACATTCGTTTTTGAACAATGAAAATGTGGGGCATTTGCTGCACACAGCGTTTATTTATAATTCATTCTTGAAAATAAATCTTCCTTGAAAAAGCGAGTATCAAGGGTGGTTATTTAGGGATTATTAGCAAAACTTGTCATTGAATGTTTAAACTAAGCAATGACAATAATTCTTAAGTTATTCAAGCAATATGATTGTCAGACTGGAAAGTTTTGTGTTAGGGTGTGTAATGTTTGCCTTAAAAACATTTAGGAGAGACCGGCAGAGAAGAAAAACAAAACGAAAAGTTCTTTTGTGAAGAATGATCCCACTACCAAGTTTTCATGTTGTATCTCTTTATCAAAGACCTCTGTCAATATCATAACAATGGTATAACCACAGGGTAGAACTTCTAACAGTGGCCGTGGAACTATTATTTTCATTGCCTGGTGAAATTTTCTAAAATTAGACTACACCTACGACATCTTTGATATATCAAACGATTCGATGGCCACCACATTGCATCTAGGTCTGATACCCGCTTAAGATCAGTCCACGTCGATTTATTTCTTCTGAAAAAAAAAATTGATTTGACAATGAGAAGCAGGATTTACATATGCATTTTCATCGTCGGATTGGCAGCCTTGCTTCCAAGGGATGCACTTGGCGACAAAGGTAAAACGCTTATACATTTTCATTTCACTATCTCCAGTTTCCAATATAAAGACAAGCACAATTGTAAATAGGTAAAGAAATGCACATTGGAACATTTCTAACGGTGACCTAGGGTTTCTAGGAGCATAACATATCATATATTGTTTATCTCTTACATTCTTTAAATGAAAAGATTGACACTCAGTTTCTAGATAACACTAGCATTTACGAAATAAATCTCTTATCTTTGACCAAAGTTGCATCCACATAGTACCACAGTCCATCTTGGGTGTCGTAGGTCACTGCGTAACTGCAAATGAGCTCTGTCTATGTCAACATCGATTCTGATTTGAATACCGATGTCGGTATCCGCTGAGGGAAAACTATGGTGGCCCTGAAGTATGCTCGACAACAGGTCATGTGCGACGTGAATTTCGCATCCCAGGTCCTGAACTTTGCATCCCAACTCGTGAAATTCACGACCCGCGATGCGAAATTCAGGACCCGTGGCGCGAACTTTGCATCCCAGTCATGAATTTCGCACTGCGGGTTGTGAATTTCACGACTTGGGATGCAAAATTTCATGACCTCGGATGCGAAGTTCAGGACCTGGGATGAGAAATTCACGTCGCACATGACCTGTTGTCGAGCATACTTCAGGGCCACCATAGTTTTCCCTCAGCGGATACCGACATCGGTATTCAAATCAGAATCGATGTTGACATAGACAGAGCTCATTTGCAGTTACGCAGTGACCTACGACACCCAAGATGGACTGTGGTACTATGTGGATGCAACTTTGGTCAAAGATAAGAGATTTATTTCGCAAATGCTAGTGTTATCTAGAAACTGAGTGTCAATCTTTTCATTTAAAGAATGTAAGAGATAAATAATATATGATATATTTCCATTAGACACCAACAAACCCATTATAACGCTTCGTAACTTGATGTTTAACTCCAGGAAAGGAAATTCAACCGGGGGCAAGAAAAATGTAACAATACCTGCCTAACCATGCTGACAGGTATTTCTAGGTGTCGGGCCATGATTTGGGTTAAATTAGTTGTCACTATTTCTCTCCATATAGTTTTTGTCGCTGACTTGCTTTTTGGACGAGAACTTGACGGATCCTTCACAACAATGCGTTAGAGTTAGAGCCAATACTGTCATTTTGGGGAGGGGGAGGGTACTTATTACTTATTAAATATATTTTTGTCGCAAAAAAACAAAAACAAAAATGTTTGTTTGGGACAATGAACCAGGCTTCGTAGATGGGAATGTGAATGTGCGTGCACGAGTGGGATGAAGGTGTGAGCATTTTTGTATACAAAAGCACGAAATGCTTCCCCATCCTTTATGGATTGATTTTCATTCCACTTGTTTAAATGATAATTCTATGATGAAATTATAAATTCATACATCTCCGACAAACCTGCAATGATGTACAGTTAATTGCAATAGTTTAAGAACGCCCATACGACAAGCATTTATTTGAAGAATAACCAAATGAAAATTCCGGATTATAGCAATTGATTCATGTTATTCATTGATTAGATGTAAAATGAAGGTGCTTACGCATCCTCTAGAAAGGCGTTATTTATATATATATCTAGTTGTTATTATTATAATTATTATCATTATCATTATCATATTTTATTTTTCTTTTTCCTCTTGATAATTTAATTTATTGATTTGCTCTTATGTTTGTTTTACTTTGTTTATGTTATGTTTTATCTTCATGTATTTGTTCCGGACCCCACGGAAGACCAGCTTTCCCATGTTGGTTTAGCTGAATGTGGGCAATGCCCCGTATATTTTGATTTTATGCTTTTTTATACGGAAATAAATACTACTACTATTATTACGTTACATACGTTAGATACATTGACTTGCTCTTTGGACTTCCCAACAATGCCCTGATTTAGAGCCATTTTACGGTCATCACGGGGGAGGGGGAGTTCTAAGACTTATTACTTGACGACGTTTTCTGCCTAAAATGAGCCCTTGTCTTGACATTTTGAAATAGCGTAATATCTAGAGCAGGCTTGCTGCATCCAATACTTTCAGTCTTTCGAAGACTAAGCCCACTTTACTGGAGGGTCAGTTTATGGGCAGTTTGAAAATTTTCTATGCTGAATGAAATACAAAGAGTCAATGCTTTTCCAAAATTTCCATTCATATGGAATCATATCACTACTCTGATGAGTATCCTTTTGTTCAAATGTTGTAAAATTCCAAAGATTATATAATCAATGATATTTGTGCGAATAACTGAAACATTTATTTTTACAAATGAATTGAATAAATGAATGAATGAATGCATGAATGAAGTATACTGTTCATATCTTAGAACTTTTCCTTTGATTTCAGATATCTCTTTTGATGATTTGTTACATGCAGAAGTCAAATACTGGACAGAGCTTACTATAAAATCATTTTGAACATTAGATAGTGGTCCTCTCCGTGGACCACTGTCAAATACATTATCAACCATTCATTTAGAAAGAGCAACAAATTATCAGCATACTTAACAAAATAAATATTGTTAAATGATTGCCAGTGTGTTTTTAAATCTTATTATCATCTTAATTTGCAGTTATTGATTTACAAAATCGATTATTAACTGGTTTCCATATTTGTCCATTTTATTATATATTTCTAACGTCCATGGTTTTACTAATCATCGATAACGTTAAAGAGTTCCGCTGATAGAGACTTTCCATTGTATGTGGCTATCTAACAAATCATATACCGGATGTCGGTCTCAAGGTTAGTTATTGCCTTGTCAGTGCTCGTAGTGGGTAGTTTTCTTTCCTTTTTGTGCGCAAATATTTGTTCAGTTTCCAGGGGACAATTGAGAGGCTGAAATGTAAGGTCATTTCTTTCTTTTGAAATGTCAGGGTGCAGGAAAGGGAAAGTCCCTTTTTTGTTTGACTTTGCTATGTAGCACAACTCGAAATTGTATTAATAATAATAATAGACAAATTTACATAGCCGCAGGTGCTATATCAATATGCTAGTCATGCCAGTACTTTAGTGCGCTGTGATGAAACAGAAATCCAAACAGTGCTAATTCATGCATAGACATTCATTTAACTGGATTGATTTGAAAAGTAACAAAACATCTCGTGCAGAGAAACATAATGAGTTCGAATAATAAGACTGTATGGTTACGGGCTGGTTGAAAAGTAACAAAACATCGCGTGCAGAGAAACATAATGAGTTCAAACAATAAGATTGCATGGTAACGGGCTGGTATTGATTAACCCCTTACGTGCTGGAAACACGAAGAGGAATTTTAAATGCATTTATTGGCATTCTCTGAGTAATAAATGATGAAAAAGGATACGACAGAAAGTTTAGAAAGATTTTGTCGCAGTTATTTAAGAGTAACATGTTTTCCTCTTTCATTCAACAGTTTTTCAGCCTCGTCACATTGGCGAAATAATTATGACCTTTAGAGTTAATTTCCAAAGGAAGAAAAACTACAGAATATCCGTTGGCCTGTATATGTCGGTAACGAAGGGGGCATATAAATTTATGCTGTTTGAGTTATACAAGACGAAGAAGAATGCTAATGATGATAATGATTACATCAATAATCAAGACAATTGAATATCTATTCTCATCATTTGGCTCCACATACTGTCACGCTTCTCTTCCTTTCCATTCTTTCAATGCAGACCTTTTCTTTCCTTATGGTGAAGCAGAAGGCGATGATTTCCTTTTCGCGAATGATGATGATTCTACAACCTTTCTGCCGATCTCAGTTGACTTCCCTTACTTCGACTTCGACCATCAGAGCCTCGTTGTAAGAGTTTATTATATTGGTTAACCTTTAAAATATTTCATACCATTGTATTAAAGGCACATATAAAGCGACTGCATTGATGATGGTGATATCGTTTTAATTGTTTCACTATTTACTTCGCTCTCGAAGCTTTGGTCTTGTTGGTAACTTAAAAAAATAATATTTCGACTTTCATGATTTCAATGATGATGATGATAATGATAATAATGCTAATGGTGTGATAGGCCTAATAATTATGATAATCTCGGACAGCAATGAGACGATGTGCAGGGGCACCGTCTTGGATCCACCACAACTGTCTGAGACTCCTCGTACTTGTCTCTCAAATGTTCTTCTAACTGTGGTAAAACGTTTTCAATGATCATTCTGCATACGGTCATTTTCCCGAAAGAAAACGGTCCAATCACTTGCCCATTACCACACAATCCAACCCAAACAGTCTATTTGTGCTGACTCATATTAAACTCAAAATTGATTTCTGTAAGATGTCGTGAGAATACATATTCAACAACATTACATGTATTATCAACCTTTCCAGTCCATGGAGAACGCCAGCTCCGTCATCTACATCTGTTGATGTCACATGTGTATATCTGACATAATTTAGATGCATGTGGAGGTCCTGTCTCGGTATTATGTGGAATGTTGTCGAAGGCAATCAAACCCCATTTCGCATTTTGCTATTTACCCATATTAGCCACTTCAGCTTTTATCAGCTGCTCTTCCAGCGGGCCCTGCTAAACATAATGTGTCATTATTACCCTTCTCCATTCTGGAATGCCGAGCGACTGGCTAGAAGGCAGAAGGTCCCATTTTTAACTATTGACTCGGCCGGGGATCGAACTTCACGTTCATGAGGCGGACGCCCTATCAATTGAACCAACATGCTCGACACGTCCTGTAGTGTCCCCACCATGCCCACAGGATGTTCCAAAAGTTGCTGCCTTACTCATGTTACTGCTGCAATGTTCTCTTGTGAACCGCGGCCCTGTACTCCTCCTGCCAGAATTCCCCTTGTTGCGATTGACGCTAGTGCCGCGCTCTTGATTTCTTTATGTTTCCCCTGATTGCTTTGGCTGCTGGAGGCTTTCTTTATGGGAAAGGTTCCCTGAAAGCTTCTCGAGTCCTCTGCAAACTGTCTGTCTGGTGAAAGGTTATCACTACGAAGATCCGTTCTGAAATCGTAAGTTGAACTATTTTGCCTATGAATACAGGTAATTACCAAACCTGAAGAAACCCACATAAGCTGCTGGTCTTTTTAATCTTCATTTCATAATCAAAGCCTGCAAAAAAAAACTATTCAAAGTTGCCATGTTCATGACAAAGGAATTGACCAAGTGAGGCATCAATGAAAGTATTCATCTCAGCCTTTAATCCATTTACCAAAACTTGCAAAAATGGAATTCGTATCTGTTGTCTTCAGCATCAGTCTGATTCGGTCATGTGTAACATCAGTGGTGCAAAAAAAAAAAAAAAAAAAGCTGAGGATTTCCTTCTTTTATGTAAATTGTTAGATGAAATGAACCTGAAATATCATCCTCATAAATTTTGATTATGTTTTTCATACATAGGTTAACAACAATGGAGCAATATCATTTCTGATCAGCGTCTCTCAGTTCACTCCTGATCCATTTCCCCTTGGTGATGGTCGACGGTTGATCGCACCATTCTGGGCTGATGTGGACACACGGAGAGGCGGCACTGTGTCGTATCGAGAGGTCCTTCGCTCCACTCAGAACGATGCCTTGTTTCAACAGGCTGATGACATCATTAGAAATTCTTTCGTCAGTATGAGACGATTTACATCATCCTGGTTGTTTATTGCTACCTGGGATCAAGTAGCATACTATGGATCCTTTTCAAACATTGTAAGACTGAGATACCTTTTATATACTCAATCATAATACGAGTTATACAAACTTTGTAGTGACAATAGTTGTGTCCAATATCTAACCATTTTGCCGGGTTTTTTTTATATTTTTTTTTATAACTGTTCATTTATATCATTAAGATTTATGATACTCCATTATGATACCAATATAGACATACATTGCATATTAATGTGAAAAGTATTTTTGTTTTTCCCTTTAACATGTAGTAAAGTGGAAATGAGTTACTGTTTTGAATGAACATTGTGTGATTCTTCTTCCCAGTTTATTTTCTTGGATGTTATGCAATCAATAATTTTTCAGAGAAACACCTTTCAAGCAGTACTAATAACCGATGGACGCCACTCATTTGCTGTATTTAACTATGACGAAATCAACTGGACAACTGGAGCAGCGAGTGGTGGAAGTGCTTCTACAGGATTAGGTGGTACACCCGCTCAGGTTTGCCATCTATCACCGGTGTAAATCCGTTTTGAGGAGTGGGGGGGGGGGGATGATCGACCTTTTTTGCCGAAATTTCTTTCTTGAACTCACACTTACGTACACACACACACACACACACACACACACACACACACTTTCTCACCCGAGCAGGCCCTCACACACATATAATTCTTTTATTTTGCGAGCGAGGGAAAAACAACCACTTTTTTTTGTTTTTAAAGAGCATTTCAAATGAAAATTCTACTATATGACCGTCGTTAATGACATTTTTATGAAAAATTTCACCAACTGATTAATTACAATATCATTTTTTCCTAAAATGAGGGGGGATATTTGTACACGCCATCCCCCCCTTCTCGAAAAAGTGTGGGGGGGGGGGATATATCACCCCGGGATTTACGCCAATGCTATATACGGTTTGGATTATTGCGTTATTGAATGATTGTATACATTTTCGCGTAAGCAATCTACATACGATATATTCAAAGCCACATGATAATGCAGTTTGTGATAAGAAAAATAATAAATTTACGCAAGTTTTAATTAATACAGGCTTTCCACTTGATGTGCGTTTTCATGTACTATTGTAATAACTACAATGAATTAATGCATTATGTCAATGACACTTTGTATTTTCGTCATTCTAATACTCCTACCACTTCTGAAGATGTAGGACTTACAACATGTACACCTGGTCCTGCCTATTTTCAAATGAATATAGATTGATAAATTTTAACTTTTGTAAGTAAGTAACTATAGTTCCCTTCATTTCTTTTCCTTTTTAAAATTTTTTTTATATCAGACGTGTTATTGAGGTAAATATGAAATCATAATATGATTGGAGGGCCATTTGGAGAACAGTACTTAGTAAGGAAAGAGGCTAGCGTGTGTAAACAAAACATTATCATTATTATCAGTAATTATCATTATTATTATTATCAGTTTTGTTATTATTACTATTACTATTATTACCATTTGGACATTTCTCTCACAAGCCTTTTTTCCCCCTCCAAACCCTGTTCTCCACAGGTCGGCTTCAATGGAGGAGACGGGATTACCTTTTTCAGTGTTCCAGGGTCGCGAACTGACGCTATCGTCGATATCGAAGAGACTTCGAACATCGGTCAACCTGGACGATGGGTGTTCAGGACAGACCAGGCCAACATCGAAGGACTTGAATGCACTCTCTCAGGTTCGGGTACATTCAAATTCTTTTTAGTGTAAAAAATCACAACGCACCAATTTAAAACAAAAATAAAATCGTCAGTCGCATCACTGTCACACTGTATTTTACTATAATTACTCTGTGTTAAATAGATGCAACGTTACCTAAAGCTAAAACTTGAAACATATCCTACAAATCCTCTGGTGGAGAAAATAACAGTTTTAATTATTAGATGTATTTGCATTATATTAAAAGTTCTAATCCAAGATAAGTATTCATAAAAACTTTGTTGGTTTAATTTCGTTTCAGTTCCGTTCAATTCTATATTATTCGTCATCATTCATTTAATTAAATTTTTGACATTGAACATAATTAAAATGACGAGATTCTCACGTATAAGCACAGGAGCTTGAAATATAAGTGTGGGAACCAAGAACAACGAATTCTAATACACATTTTATTGAACTAAACATTAAACCAACAAAGAAAACAAATACGGTTGAAGATAAGAAGTACAGAATGAGACAAAATAGAATAGAAGAGCCAGTCCAAATTATTTAACATATTGATCAAGCAAGTCATTTTTATATTTTCTTTTGAACGCTTTAAATGACTTTTTAGTTGAGGATCCATACCATTCCCAATTAAATCACCATGATGGGAAACAGATTTCTTAATGAAAAGAGAACTCGTAATTTCATGTAAATAGTCGGCTGATTTCTGTCTTTACCATTCCAGGTGACCTGTCTCTGTTTCCCCTTACCGGCACCATGTTTGGAGGGACTCAGGTTCTGATTAGTGGACCTTGTTTCAATGATACCAGTCACGTGATCTGTAGTTTCGACGGAGAGAAAGTCTCTGGTCGACTGATCTCAAATTTGACGGCTCTTTGCGTCACACCGTCATTCTTCAAGATTGGACGAATACCTCTCGAGGTATCTCTGGACGGTGGTGACACATTTGACTACCAAGCCGTATTCACCATTCGTAAGTATGATGGGCAGTAAAAAGAACATGTGAAGATGAATTGGGTAGCCGTCATTTTATTGTCTATTTTTTTCTTTTCTTGTCTATCTATCCGAACTACTTGTCTGAATTGATATCATTTAGGTCACATTCATATGCACATAACTTACGAAGTACACAGGATAAGCTGCTTCTAAAGCTACCTCACTCTAGAACAAAAGTAACTCTTGGGGCTCGTGCTTTCAGTTGCGCTGCCCCAAAGCTTTGGAACAAATTACCACTGGAAATACGAAAAGCATCAACTGTTACCATCTTCAAACATTTATTGAAGACCCATCTTTTTTCAGAAGTTTTTGGTTAATTGCATTATATGCATAATTGTTTAATTTGTTTGAGCAGTAGCATTGTTGGGAGCTCTGTTACACTACAGCGCAGTAGATTATATTTATATAGTGACTGCGCTTTATAAATGGTCTAATTATTATTATTATCTACAGGGGCGGATTTATTTTTTGTTAAACAGAGGGAGGGGGTCCATTCCCCTATAATCTGCGAAAGGAAATAGATCAAGCCAATTAAAAGAATAAGGAGCATTTGCCCGTTGAACACAGTGCGTTGCTTGCCTGAGGTGGGACTGCTTATTATAACTTCTGTAGTTGTGATTTTCATGCGCCATATGAGGGTGATATTGCACGAACAAATATTTCATACTGAACAGTGCACGCAATGAGCCTAACCTGAGGGCGAGTGTCTTTCTAGAGTTGATAAGTGCAGGTAATAACGCAGTCTAAAATTTGGTTTCAGGGGGATATTAGGAAGCCAGACAAATTATTCATTTTGCATTCGTACGATGTCACACTCAATGAATGCGTTGGAGATTCTGCAAATTTTTAACGCAGTCCAGGTCAGAGATTCAACGCTGATTGATAGTTGAATTAATAGATAATTAATGGTAAGGCAAACAACGAACAAATACAGCTGAGGATCAAAAGCTAAGGACTGACGAAGATTTAATCATTTGCTTGGCAAGTGTCCCATGGACGCAGATATTCTGACAAAATTGAATTCTTGTGGTAGCTATTGCACCCCTGCGTCCAGGAGATGCAACCAAAGAGACTGCACCTCGGCCTGTCTGTTAGTATCTTTGCCTTAAAGATAATAGCCCATATTTGCACAACATTGTTTCAGAATTCGGGGAGAAATAAGCCAATTTCAATTTTAAATGACAGATATTTATGTAAAACTATCATGTCATCAAATTTACAACAATATTCCAAAGAATAAGTGAAAAATAAAAGGTTTTACTCTTAAAGCGTCAGGAAGACGCCTTTACAAAACAATGAAAATTCATTTCCCTCTCAATCCCAAACAGGAATGTACTAAAACTTTACGAGTGTTTTTTTTTTTCTGTGCCTTAAAGCAATCGAAAGTAAAAGTTTTGTGCAGATTGGCGCATTACAAATTTCCCTTCACCTGAACCTATCAGAGCGAGGTACTGCAGTAATGTATGCTTGGATTTAAGTCCAACAATATGTCATCGAATTTACAAGAAATGAAAAAGAGCATTGCCACTGGCAAACCATTTAATCAACAAAATTAATGTGTTCCCTTGTTCTTTTCTGAATAGTTAACCCGGAAGACGTACCGAGATATGTAGAATCACCGGTAACGAGCGCTATCTCATTGTTGTCTGAAGTGAAAATCACGTGGAACACCGAATCCTTAGATTATATCGAGAACGTCGATATCATCTTGCGCACCTACCGAGAAAGGACTTTGGACTACCTCGTCACCGACGTTATACTGGCAAGAGATATATCCTATGCATCAGGTTCCTGGTCTGGCCCGAATTCTCTAGTAAACGAAAACTCAGTCCTGAATGCAGACATAGGTTTCATTGGAGTAATGGAGGCTCAAAATGCGGGAACTGGGTAATTGCGCTGCACTGAACCTTTCGTATGGACCAAGGGGAAATGATCTCTCTGGAAAGAAAACCCCTCCCTGAATGAAAAAAATGGAAGTGATGGTGGCAAAGGCTACTGTTCAGTTTCTGAAGATCCCAATTAGTTTCACTGTTCAAAAATGGACAATCTTTTCTCTTTCCTTCTCAATATAATTAGCAATATTTTAGAAGACCAACAAGCATTCAAATTCACGTTTTTTAAATCAAAATTCACAATTTACGCGCGTATTCATAAAGCCTCCAAATTCAATTTAACATCGCATGGTCACGTGATCACGCAACAAACATATTCGTGCATTCGAAATCATTTTGGAGCATCCAGTCTAGCGGGTTGTACATTGAGTTTAACAATTTCTTCAGTATAACTTGCTATATCTTTGTATCTTTGTATGTGTGACATGATGGCTGCCTTTCAAAACAGCCTAGATTTTTTTTAATGGTTAACTTCTTTTTGATGGTTCACTTGAAAATGCCATCGTTTGGTGACGATAGACTGATCATTTTTGTTTCTTGCATGAAGCAGAATTAAAGCAGGTCGAGATGTAGGCCTTATTATGTGATTAGTTTATTTCTACATATAATGATTACATAATAAGGCCTAGAGCAGATTGTAGAAGACATTTCCGAAGACAACTGAAAATAGTGGTATTTCATGCAAGAGATTTGAATATGTCATGCTGGGATGTAATGGTTTTCAAAGTACAATTGAAAAAAAAAACCTACCCAAATGTTAGATGATGAAACACATACATGAAAGGAAATGCTGGTTTTCTTAGAGATTAATACATTAATTTGCATCCTCATATTCTAAGGGATCGACTGTATTCTACACATTTCCCCAAGTCATGAAAGAGTTGTAAATATAGTTGTAGACATCTTTGACTCGGGGGCATGTGTAGAATGCAGTCTATCCTTTAAATCTTGAAGTATAGCCTAAAGAAAAGGGTCTCCTACATCATGGACTCAAAGAGGAAATGAAATCCGAAATCGGTCCCTTTTAAGGAGAATTCTAAACAAAATATAGTTGGATTAAGTTAATATGAATGTAAATGTTTCGAATTTGACTGCCCATTTGCGAATTTTGAATGCTCGAGGGGTCCTTTTCGACAGTTGCGGGTGAATTTGAATGATTCCTACGTGCATGTTTATTTGGATGATATGAAAGCCGAAGTCCGTGCTATGAAAGGTATATTTGACTTTAAACATGTTCGAAAGACAGAAAAAAAAGGTAAACGATTTTTTTTTTGCTTAATTGAATAAACGATTTATCAAATGGACTGAGAAAAAATGCGAAATTGGCAGGGACAACCTATATTATCATTATTATTTTTATCATTTTCATTATCATTATCAAAACCGATTATGTTTGATTAGTAACTACATCATATTCATTATTCTTAAAATCATCAAATTAAAAAGAAATGTCATTTACTTCTGAATATTTATTCACTTTGTTTTCGTGTGTTTTCTTTGTTTTGTTTTTCTTTACAGATCTGAACCAGCAGTTATATGGGGTGCCGTTCATGTTCTTCGGTGGCTGAAAAGACAGGAACGTGATTCATGGTGTGGGACATGGATTACAACAGAACAAACTTTGGATGACAGCTTCATTGATGTTCGTCCATCTTGTCCTTGCACTCTCGCTCAAGCCCGTCTGGATGTGGCAAGGTTTAGCCCTGATCCACGTTGTGACGTCCGATCCACTTCACAACAAAACTGTGCCCACAAACCGGGAGCTGTTCACTGCGTTCGCGCCATTTTCCCCAGGTATGATAAATAGTCATGATCAGTGTTGTATGCCTCGAGGCCGAAAATTGCGTCCTCAGCCTCGGCCTTGGCCTCGGAGCCTGATGTCTCGACCTCGACCTCGGAGGCTAATTCTCGATGTCTCGACTCCAGGCCTTAGCGAGGCAGTAACAAATCTCTCGTTCTCTTTTTTTTTTTTTTTTTTTTTTTTTTTTTGGTTGTTGTTTTGTTTTTGTTGTTGTTGTTGTTTTTTTCACTCGTTCCGCCAGCCCGAATATCATTTAGGAACTCTCGGGGATCGGGGAGAAACCGCCGCTCAATTTCCTCGTTCCAGTCATAAAAAGAGTCACACGACTGTGTGAGCATATAATAAATTTATATGAAACTCTATGGTGCGCTCCATACCCAGTTGTTCGCTCCCTCCAGAGCATTTACTTTCGCAGTTGAGTAAATAGGCCGGCACAGTATATTGGGCGGTTGCTCAAGTTGTATTTTACATAGCCTTTAGCCAAGGCACTTGGTGCTGTTATTTCTCTAAACGCGCCTGAATACATAGACTAATCGCACGACAACTGTGATCCGTGGCCGGAGGTTCGTCAGCACCGCCGCTGACGCTGCTCGGTCCACTGATCATGCCCCAGTCACATAGTCGCTTACGTTGAGTTACGTCCGCCGCAGATAGATACGGATATGTGGACGCAGCATGGACGCAGGCATCCGCAGGGTCGCAAGTAGACGTAATTGTCCGTAACTGATCCGTAGTGAACCGCAAAATTACGGCGCCAAGGCTGCGAAATTTTGAAATTTTCAAAATTTCGCAGGAAGTCGCCACGGATGCAGACTTACGCAAGTAACCGTAACTAAACGTAACTATCCGTAGCTTGGACGCAGATCATCCGGGAAAATTTTCACTTCCCGTCCATTTGCGTTCATTCGCGTCCACCGTAAGTATTCGCAATTATCCGCAAGTAAACGTAGCAAAACACTTACGTCCGCTTACGAACGGTTACGGATGCTGCGGACAATTGCCTCCTTTGACGCATGGGAGCCCCCAACCACCCGTCCTGTCTCGTACCGGTTGGGCCTCAATAAATTCAGTTGCCTCCCTCAGCATCCCTCGTGTTCCCTTCTGACCATGGGTGCCGATCCTGGGGGGGGGGGGGGGGGGAATGAGGGATATATCCCCCAATATTTCGGTCAGGGGGGATGGCCTGTACAATCTTCCCCCCAATCATTCACCATGAAAAAAAAAAAATCATAGTCTCCTGTAATCCTAGAAAAAAACCCCCCAAAAGTAAAGACAAAGACAGAGAGAATAAAGAGCAAAGAAACATTTTTGTTTTAAAGGAAAGGAAAAGGAAAAGGCTTTCAGCAACCGCGCGCTCGCATTTTAAGCATTCCAACCAATGAGGTTATAATACTTTCTTTTTGAAAGCAAATCGGTTTGCATCTTGTCTTTCCATGAAATAGTTATGCTATTATTGTTCTACTCGCATTTAATATCTTTTGTTTTCTTAACCAATGCCAGTTGATATTTTTGTCAGGGTTTATTATGAAATGAAACTGGTTTGTATTTTGTCTTTCTATCCAATGTTATACATGTACTATTATAAAATAACTGTAAGAAGTCGAACGGGAAGAAGACCCATGACAGAAAAATCTTCATGCTGAGATAATGTCCTGTGACCGGTAGCCTATTCCTATCATGAGAAAGGAGGATGCTGATATGTTATTAAAATCATAAGACTGAAGCAACAGCACACTAGAACCTAGCTGTTCTTAATATATAAAACATAGCCCTTTCTCGCTCGCTCTCTCCGCTCGCTTATAGAAACAAGATCAGGAGGCAAGCGTTCTTATTCCCTCAGCAACATGTCCGAAAATTGTAATATTTTTACAGCGAGATGTAAAGCTTTTCTCGAATAAGGTACGTCATAAAATTCTTCTAATTTATTTTAGTGAAAATCCTACGTTTTATTAGAAAGAAACAGAGCTTTTGTCGGTAGCTCGCTTCGCCTGCTCATAAAAACAAAATGGTTTTAGATGGCAAGCGATATGCCGAAAAGCATCATTTGGCAATTAGGTGATCAAAAACTATTCTAATACCTTTTAAGGAAATCAAAGAATGTAAATTTTTGCTGCGCTCACTCGAATATGTAATGTAGATATTTTATAGACCTATAGGGATTTGGATGACAAAAAAACACTTGTGATATTTGAAATATATCGTGGTTTAGGAAAGTTAACAATTGGACCAGAGAGGTGCTGAATTAGTCAAACATCTTATATTGCTTGAGTATACTTTGACTACAAATAACATTTCTTTTATAGCTAGAAAGTGAAATTTCTGGCTCGCTCGCAAAATAAGAAGCGGGATGTAAGTAAAGTTACAATTCCCTAAAGCTCTCAATCACGCGAGGATGTACCTCTAAGTACCTGTAAGTATCCGCAACTCTCCGTAAATTCCCGCAGCTCTCCGCAAGTGTTCAGAAGTATCCGGAAGTTTACGCAAGTCGAAAGAGCAAAATAACGTTTCAATTCGTGGACGCAAGTATCCGGTCGTATCTATCCGTATCGCCCACATCTTTTCCCGAATATTTTGTAAATTTTTTTGGTGACGGGAAGGGATCCGCGGGAGTCCGCAGAGAAAAAATGGCTTTTTTTTTTTTTTACGCAACGCCGGACGCAGAGCATGATGTGACTGGGGCTTCACTGCCATAAATGCACATTGTTTAGTCTACTTTTCAAACCCTGCTCGGTAGACAAGCAGCGCGCGAGGCCTTGCCCAAAGGCTATATTTTACATGAATGGCGGTGTATGGTGTATTTGTTAGTATTGTGTACTTTGTAACCCTTCTGCTTGGGTCTCGCGTGAATTATGCCAACATGAATGATTCTTCCTGGAGCTGGTTTATAGTTGCTTCAGTACCTTGTTAACTTACTTAATTAGTCGTTGATGACTTGATGTCTTGACTTATGAATGTTTTTACTAATTTGCTAGCCTTAGTAGTTCTTATTAAAATGATTCAGTTGTCCACACACACACACACACACACACACACCCCCCCCCCCCCCAAAAAAAAAAAAAAAATCGGGGGAGAATCCAGAAATATGCATGGCTCAAATACTTTAGTGAACAATTAAAAGGTCTAGTTAAAAACCCCAAAGTGGTCAAAGCAAATTAAACAGGTGAAATTTAAACACACGCAAAAATGTACATTTTTTAGTGGTCTCGGTCTCGGTCTCGGATAGCCATGTCTCATTCTCGGAACGCCTGTGTCTCGGTCTCGGTCTCGGTCTCGGACAGCCATGTCTTGATCTCGGTCTCGGTTTTGGTCTCGACTGAGCCGGCCTCGGATACAACACTGGAAATGATGTCTGGGGATGGCCTCTGCATAATTTTAAATTGTAAACCGCTTAAAACTTTTTTTCTTAAAAAATTTAGCAGATGCTATGGCCTGTGTCCCTATGCCCTAGCCATACCGATGTGCCTATTTCACGTTGCAGTTGGACGATGAAAATTACAAAAAAAAAATTGCACTGGCCCCGTCTCCGTGGTCTTGTGATTAAGGCATTGGTGTTCAGAGCCAAGGATCTGGGTTCGATTCCCGCCGGAGACATTTTTTCAACCTTTGCAAAACTTTCAAAAAATACAGGACAGCTTTGGGGAACTTTGATTTAAGCTATACGCTTCTATCATTCTCTCAATTGGTTTCATATTTATTTCCATGAGAGTTGCCAAAGCTGTTGTATATGTTATATTTGCTCATTATAGTCTTCCCTAAAAAGAATATGAATGTTTTCCGTCGGTGTGTAATAAATATATATCAGTGAATGAGTAAGTACTCAAGAGTCAAATAAAAACAGCACAGGAGCCAAAAATTTGGACTGACGTTTTGGTTTGGTCAAAGACCTTTATCAAAGTAAGACTGAAAAATAATCAAATGCAAAATCTTTAGAAGGCGCATAAGTTGCCAAGATACTTATGATAATATATATTTTTTTTTTAAATCGCTATCCTATATTAACAGTGATTGCATTATTTGCAGTGAGTTGGGAGGAGGACAGGAGTGTTGCTATGATGAGGAAGGATCCATCCTCAACGTCGAGCTGTCATCAGGAGGAGGATACAGTCATCGTCACCATCACAATGGTATACCGCCATACGAAGCACCCATGAAGGTTGGTTAGAAACTATGATTCGGGTGTTTTTAAACTGTTTTGCCTATTCTTAATCATGATTCACTTCTATTCTTTTCTGGATATGAAATGTATATTATATATATATATATATATATATATATATATATATATAAAAAACTTGGACTCATTCTAGTGCGTAAATGTGATTCGTTCATTCATTTTTTATTTTCCTGATACTGTTGGTTCTTTATTTTATACGTAGGTTCCGCTTTTGTCCCACTTTGTGGCTGACATCTTGCCATGGACATACTGTGCTTTCTTCAGTCCATCCCAATCCGACATTAATGATGTGACCAATTCTCAGAATTATGCAACATTTCGTCCTTCGCAAGTCTGCGATAACTACGTCCCACCCATACCAGGTAGGATATATCGTTATTACTACCATGATCACTCATGAATAGTATAAGGAGCAGTATAGTAGAAGCAGTAGAAGTAGTAACTGCAGCAGCGTTAGTACAGGTGCTGGGGTAGTATTGTCAGTAAGGGGGGACCTCCGAAAACGTACGATTTCGGAAATCTTGCCCGCTCTCAGAGACTAGTGGGGAAGTACGTGAAGTAAGTTTCGTGATTTCCTTCATTTATATTCTTAAAAGAATAGTCTGAATTTGTAGCTTTTCACTTTGCGAAATCATGACTACATATGTGTGTATCAGTGATTAATTCAAAACAGAACAAATACCATTGTGATTCTCACCGGTCATTCCTACAAAACTGTGCTATTGTTTCAATAATGATTCATGATTATAAGCATGATGAGTAAGAAGACGTAGGCCTACTCAGGGATTTTCGCTGCAAAGCAAAATGTAGTGTTGTGTTCGGAATTAATGCCTGTAAAACATGGATTTTGTGGCCTTGATTTGTTTTTCAAAATATAATCACATATTTAGAGCAATGTTTCAAGAATAGAACACCAAGAATGTTTTATAAAAACTTACTCTATATAAATTTGACATCTTTTAATTTCAAAATGTGTGAAAAAAAAATCAATCTGATATGATTCTACAGCTTTTCGAGTTATGAACGATTACTTAAACGCCTTAATGTCAAATATCTAAAAAAAATAATAACTCCTAGTAGTAGAAGTAGCAGCAGCAGCAGAAGTAGGAGTAGCAGTAGTAGAGGAAGTAGTAGTAGTAGTAGTAGTAGTAGTAGTAGTAGTAGTAGTAGTAGTAGTAGTAGTAGTAGTAGTAGTCAGTTGCGTAGACAGGTTCTTACACCGGGGGGGGGGATGATTTGCCGTTCACGAGAAATCGAGGATGAATTTCGTATACAAATACACACAAGCACACCCACTTACACACACACACCCACACACACACATACACCCGAATGCACAGCATCGGCGTAAATTCACTTTGAGGAGTGGGGGGGGGGGGATGATCGACTTTTTTGCCGATTTTTTTTCTGTCGAACTCACACCTGAGTATAAACACACGCCCTCACACACCTGCATAGACCCCCTTAGACATATTTTAATTTTTATCTTGCGAGCGAGCGAGCCAAAAATTTCTACTTTTCTGTTTTTCAATCGCATTTTCAAATAGAAATTCTATTATATGATGAGCGAGCGAAGCGAGCGAGCCAAAAATCACCACTTTTCTGGTTTTCAATCGCCTTTTCAAATAGAAATTCTATAATATCATGAGGGAGCGAAGCGAGCGAGCCAAAAATAAACGCTTTTCTGGTTTTAAATTGCCTTTTCAAATAGAAATTCTAACATGATGGTTGTTTATGACAGATTATTAAAAATTTTATTAACGATCAATTCAAATATCCTTTCTTTCTTAAAAAGTGTAGGGGGATATTTGTACACGCCATCCCCCCTCTCAAAAAAGTAGGGGATATATCCCCTATCCCCCCGGATTTACGCCAATGATGTACAGACATAAACAGAAGATATACGTACCGTGACAAACGAATATAGAATATGGACTGAACACATTACTGCATATTTTCATCACGCTATTTAGGTTTTTTTTAAATTTTGTTGTTACACCACTTCAGAAAAACTGTGACAGCGCCGAAATTACCCAAAAGTAATATAAATAACTACATAAATCAGAATAATGATCGATATAGTTATGATAGTAATCGTCATTTCAGTCACATTAACGATGATGATGATGATGATGATGATAACTATTATTATCATCAAGGCATAATAATAATAATAATAATAATAATAATAATAATAATAATAATAATAATAATAATAATAATAATAATAAAACATTAATAATAATTATTATTATTGTTGTTGTTATTGTTGTTGTTCCTATCATTTCTAAACATGTTAATTCAGTTTAATTGTAAGCAAGCATCCTTCCCTAAAACCTGGGGGCATGATTGTACATGTCACCCCCCCCCCCCCCCACATGGGGGGAATGCATACCCATCATCCCCCCTCCCCACGCTGTCTATGCCCCTGGTAGTAGTAGTAGTAGTAGTAGTAGTAGTAGTAGTAGTAGTAGTAGTAGTAGTAGTAGTAGTAGTAGTAGTAGTAGTAGTAGTAGTAGTAGTAATAGTTATATTAGTAATTAGTAATAGTAATAGTCTTCCGTTGTCATTATCGCCAGGGTAGTCATCCTCAATTTTGTTATACCTTAATTTTTTGCATAAATCTGGATAAAACCGTAGCATTCGGGAATGGTGATCCTCACATTGCTACCTTCGACTCGACCTTCTACACCTTCAACGGACACGGGGAGTTCACCTTGCTGTCGACACTCGACAACGAGTTCGTTCTCCAAGCTAGGGCTGCGCCTCTCACTGGTGAGTACTAAGGTATAAGCTACCTCATGGGCAGAAAAAAATCACTACTAAACTTGTTTTTTTTTTTTTTTGGATAACAAGGACTTGAATCTGACGGGTGTATTAAAATAACTGTTTAGGGTCCTACTCTGTTTCAAATCAAAGCCAGATTCTCTCTCTCTCTCTCTCTCTCTCTTGTCATTATTTATCATTGTTCAGTGTTCTTATTTGTGGAAATCTGCTCATCAATCTTTCATATTTGTAGTTACTTACGTTTTATTTTAGAATTTATGTTTGTTTTTTTAAATCTCAAACACATGTAGGTATTGACGCAACTGTCTTTGTGGCCATTTCAGCTCGCCTTGGTAACAGTGATGTCATCCATGTTCAAACCAGTGTACGCCGATTGTTGGATGCGTATGTGAAACCAAACCAAGAAACCATTTTTTCAAGGGTTGACTTCGAGCAGGAAGCAAGATGGACGTATTCTGGTAACTATGTTGCTGCAACTGAAGCTCCCGAGTGCCATGGATACATATTAAAATATTGATATAACAAAATATCCAAATTCATTGTTGCTCACTTCAACTGAATAGACTATCTTTATTTGATATACTCGGTAGTTTATATTCGAACTTAAGTACCTGAAACCGTAACATACATTCGTAACTATGATAGATATTTTGTTCCCTGCTGATTCATATTTTCAGGAGTTTCGTTAGATGGTCAAAACATTTCGTCAAACGGCATCCTTGTCACTTTCGATGGCGGAGTTGGGCTAGAGCTGAAGGCCAGTGAAGGTGCCATGAGCATCCTGCTTTTCGCTCCAGAATCCTTCCGGGGTCAGACTCAAGGGTTGATGGGAATGTGGAACGGTGACCCGGATGATGATTTCTTGACGCCTAGTGGTGACACACTGCCAGCTAACCTCACGACAGAAGAACTCCACTACCAGTTCGGAATGCAATGTATGTATTCTGTTCTATCAGCGAATCAGTTTCCAATAAATTGATGCCTTTCCGCCAAAAAAGGATACCTGAATCTAACTTCCAATTTGGTTTTGCCTTTTATTAAAGGAATGTTTCTGAATTTACAGAAATGAGTCGCATACATTAGTGTCAGGTATACTTTGAAAAAAAAACTTTCTAATTCCGCCTGGGAATATTTAAGCCATCATACAAAACCTTATTTGACTAAATGTCTTGTTCTACAATATCTGTAAAGCAAATAATTTTTTTTGTGCGCATGTATTTCATTTATTCATTTATCTATTCATTTTATTACGAAATGACGTGAAATACATGTTGTTACTACAATCACTGGCGTAGCCTGGAATTTTCCACAGGGGTGGCCAAGGCGAGGGAGCGAAGCAACTCATCGAAGCGACCGAGCGGGGGAAGATGTGGGAGGGGGTAGCCCCCCTCCCACGCTACGGAGATTTTTGAAAATTCGTGCATGAAAATGGCATTTTCTGCAGACTAAAATTCAGTATTAGGGGAACTTATATGAGAAGTGGCATATTTACGTTCTACTTTCATTTCGCAGGGTAGGGGCATAGGGTAAGGTATGTAAAGTTTTTTTTTTTTTTTTTTGGGGGGGGGGTTCGCTCGCCGTTCAACAGGGGGGGGGGGCAATGCCCCCCTTGTGCTTCCCTTCCCCCTTAGCTACGCCAGTGACTACAATAATGATACTGCTAAGCTTCTTTATATCCTGATGTTAAAGCTACAGTGGTAAAATCAATTTCTGCGAAATAAACAATATTTTCACTTCTACTTAAGCCCTTATATCCATGCATGAGCTTCTTGTATCATTCTGTTTTATTCCTGGTCACCGACTGATGATTATCAGCAATTATTTGTGCATCACAGGGGAAATCTCAACAAATGAATCGTTGTTCTTCTATGAACCGGGCGAAGACCATGAAACACACACCGATCGTTCGTATACTCCTGCATTCGAGCCTGTCATCAACCCTAACGTTAATCAGACTCTCGTAGTCGAGGTCTGCGGAACAGATCCGTTCTGTGTCTTTGATTTCCAGATCACTGGATCTCAAAGTTTTGCCCAAGCCACCATAGAGACGGTCTACCAATACGAAGAGGCACTGGAAAGCAGAATAATAGGTAGATTCCTTTATAGTCCTAAGTACAGGGGTGTCGCTAGACCTTTTTCATGGGGGGGGGGGGGGTGTAGAGGCCACTGATTGCCGACAAACAATGCCACCGATTACCGACGACCAACATCTATGAATTCAACCACATAAAGCCACTAGGCATGTTCACTTGGGTGCCTCTATCATATTTTCTTTCGTCTTTCCTACACATTTCAGTCGATTTTAACTAGTTTTGATGATTTTTATATGAGCGAGCGTAGCGAGCCAGGAAAAGTATATATACTTTTTCATGGTAGAAGTGATAATTCTTAATCTAATACATGATGGGCTTAAAGATATCTAAATTATATATTTGGTCAACTCACTTGCCCAATGTGTTTGCTTTTCGAAAACATCCTTTATCTAAATATTACACGAGCGAGCGCAGCGAGCGAGGAAAATATATAAACTCTCTTTCGTGGTACCAGTGTTATTTCGTCATCAAAGTACACAAGCAAATGAGCCGAATATAACTCTATTTGGGCACCTTAATTCTCTTTTCTTTTTCCCTCCTTCCTCTTCCCTCTCCTTTTTTCGCTCTCTCTTTTTTTCCGACAGCAATCGCGAATTTGCCGACAAGAATTTGGAGGGGGGTCACCTCCCCCCCACACACACACACCCTTACCTTTTAGCGACGCCCCTGTATAGCTAATTTTTAAATCTCTGTGAAAATAATTCGAAAATGATTTTATCTTGTCAAAAAAAAAGGAATTTCATTTGTCATGGAAGAAATTGGTGACATTAAAGATAAATCAGCATTTAGTAAACATGTTTTTATGCCATGAGGCAAAACTTATGGTAACTGTGAGACCGTTTGCTTCACTTTAAAAATAAAGACTCAGTTTTTTTATTACTGTCTATTACTGTCAATCGAGATGCAAACGGTGCTCCATTGTCATGGTTCTTAAACCTCGAGAACAAAGACACGTTTTTCTTCAACAAAACATTTGATCCGAAAGAATATATGCAGGAAATGTATGTATTTCTTGGACAGCATTTAATAATTCCATGCACTTATATGAATATGCTTTTAAATCTGTACACAAGGTTTGGCATCTCGAAGGTAGGCTATATGAAACCATATAGTGAAGAAGGGGTTTTGAATAAATTACAAGAAGAAAGGAATGGCTAATATTGTGATCCAATCAGTCGGTTGACATAATAATCGGCACACATCTATAAGATATTGCATGGCCCCGATTATGGTACAAGGCTTTATATCTTGAGCTGATGCGCATGATGAGTCTTCTCGACAAATGAGATATTTTACAAAAAATCCACTTCGATGTACCTTTGTGTCCGACAAAAAAAAAACATTCAGTGTTATTACTGATTAATGGAAATTGAATGAAATACAGTACCTCACTTTCCAACACTGCACTCTCATATTCTGTAATTCACTTGCACCTGAAACACATTCTTGCTCTTATTTCCATTCCATACCTGTGCATTCTGCGAGGCCTGCGCACATAGACTTTGTTAATTAAGCTCGTATTCACGTTTCATTATTTAAAAATGGCCATTTTCAGAATAAACGAATTTGTAATTTTTTGCCTACCGTGGTGAGACAAGATTACATTCATTCATTCATTACAAATCATTGTAACTTCATTCTCCAAATGAACAGTGCCATGTCGGGCAAATATTTCAGCTAACTTACAAACTATCTGCATTCCAACTATTCAAGTACAGTTTCAACAGGGTAGTGCAATAGTTTGTCACAGGGAACAAGGACAAGCAACAACGTATAAGATTTGAATGCATCATGAAGATTGTCTTTTAAAATTGTCTTTTAAAATTGTATAGTGCATAGATGTATGGTGGTATGTACAAACTTCGCATATGTTGAGATCTTCATTTTGAGGGTTGATGTAATCAAATACGTAAGTAAAAAGTGATACCAAATGATTTTATGACATTTTGCCTTCCAAGAAATGCAATTATCTTACCTTTGATGGATCTCTCCTTTCGAAAAATCATTTGTAAACTGGTGTGCACGAAGTCAATAACTTTTCTACTTGCACCCGTTCGTAGTGTAAAGTTTCGTCAATCTCACCGGCGTAAATCCACTTTGAGGAGTGGGAGGGATGATCGAATTTTTGCCGATTTTTTTTTTTCCTGTCTAATTCACAATTAAATATAAACACACACTCTCACCCACCCGCACAGACCCCTTTACACACATTCTAATTTTTATTTCGCGAGCTTTTCTGGTCTTTAATCGCATTTTCAAATAGAAATTCTAAAATATAATGATAGTTTATGACAGATTATCCAAAACATTTACTAACTGATTAATCAAAATATCATTTCTTCCTTTAAAAAAGGGGATATTTGTACATGTCATTTCCCCCTATTGAAAAATGGGGGATATATCCCCCACCCCCCCCCCCCACCCCCGATTTACGCTAATGGTCGATTTATACAATTTTCCGTAGAATTTGAGAAATCATTGATTTAATACTGTGTTCCCCTGAAAATTAGATAGTGCGCGAAGTTTGGTCGCCCCATCCAGTTTCATAAAAACCGTTGGATATTGCCTTTAAATTTCTTTTTACAGTTTCGTGCCCATCGCTAAGAGCACCAGCCAATGGGAATGTCATTGTGTCAAGGTACAGCGAAGGAGGAGAGGCTTCTTTCACGTGTGAAGAAGGTTATGACATCAGTCACGTGATCACCCTGACCTGCCAGTCGAATGGCGAGTGGAGCGATGAGACAATTCCAACTTGTCATCTTACTCCCTCGCCATATTCAGGTATGATTCTATCATGCTGCAAGTACTAACGTTGGTTGTAAATTTACACAAACTAGTTGTGTACTTATTTCACGTTATACCATTAGGTTCATAGCCAGTCTAATGAAATTTACAATGTACCAGTTCGGAGTTAGCTGGAGTCACAAATGATCCCAAATATTCACAGATATTTTAAACATGGATAGGTCCTTTTTTCTGCACCTAAAATAATCTCTTCCCAAGTGACAGAGATGCCTCCTGAATAGCTTTTACTTCCCCTTTTAAAAATAATACTTCAACCTAGGTTTCATGGAATGCACCATGGGTGCATGCTCAATTACAAGCACATGTCAATTAATTGATGTGTTTAGATATTTCTTACAACATGACCTTTATCTGCCCATGCTCAGATTGTACATCTACGAAATGGCTTATTGTAGACTAAGTTAAAAATCACAAGAGTCTGAACGAGAAGAGTGTATGGATTAAAGAACGAAAAAATTGTATGGATTAAAAATCACAATTCCAGCAAAATATTTTAAAAACATTTTTGTGAGATTGACCAGTGTAAATAGAGCCCATAAAATTGTTTTCTATTACCGAAAACAACACATAATTTCAGTGGACGTAATCATTATTATCTGTTTTACAGGGTGTATCGCACAGAAAGTCATGATTTAAAAAAGGTCAAGATAAAAGTGACTTGCAGCTTATCTTTAAATGAAGATGATGCATTCATTTGAATACAGGTACCAGATCGTATTTTCGTCGTTTAACCGGTATTAAAAAATACGGGACTCTTTGAAAAAAACAACAACAACAACAACAACAACAAAAAAAAACAGCTGGTCTTGTGCTGGGGTGTGTATGAGTGTGTTTATTTTTGTTTTGTTTTGTTTTGTTTTGCTTTGCTTTGTTTTTGCTTTTTTTATTTGTACCGAAAAGACAATTCTTCATAAAGAATCACCTGCGTAGTCATTGGTGTTAAAGGGAAGCACATGCCTCTATATTGAAGGTTAACACACACATAACAAAATAGAACATGGAAAAGAAAATGGGTAAAGGAAGCACAATGCAAAGGGAAAGAAAGGAAATCGGACACCCTCCCGACACCATTCCATAAGAACGATGCCCCCTTCGCCAACAACGCCCCCCCCCCACCGCAGCCATAGTGTTTGTTTCTTCAATGGTTGCATCACGATAATATTAATAATAATGATGATGAAGGTTATAATGATAATAATAATGATAATTATAAAAATGATAGTAATAATAATAGTGTTAATATTAATTTTGCTCGTGTATACAGTAATGATGAATCATTCAATAAATGAAAGTTAACATTTAAAACATGTTTGTATAAAAGTTACAGGGAGAAATTAGCATGGATTAATCTCTTGCTCGATTTTAGGACTTGCTACATGGATCATTATCGTGATAGCAGTGTTTGCAGGCGTTGTCCTTCTCTTGACTGTTGCTGTTATTCTCACCATGGTCACCGTACATTACAGGAATAAGAAATCGAGAAACGAGTGAGTTTGCTTTTATAGATATGTTTTAGATACATATTGTAATACTGTATTTGCATGCATGTGTTATGTTTTAATAAAGTATTTCGGTAATGCCGGAGGAAAACAAATGTCCCCCAAAATATGTGGGTCAGACTGAATTATAATCAATATTTAAAAATTATAAGATTTTGTATTTAATGAATTAATACACATGTCCAAGAGAAATCTAACTTTTGATTCCGACTTCGTTGTATATATTTTTGTTTTGTTTTGCCTTTTTGAAAAATTGTGTTTTAACCACTCTTGATTGTAATCGTGCTTCTCAGAAATTTTACATGCCTATTTATTACTGTGATCATGGTGATAGTTTCATTAAGAAGTGGGAGTAGGCATTTCACTTGATTCTAGCTGATCTGTCATTATATTGCAGTGTCGTGCAATTCTTAATTTTGATGGCTTAAGTTGAAACCATGGCACTTGTTTATTAAAGGTTTGTTCGTTTGTTTGTTTTTTTACATCTGTTTTACATATTATTTCAAATTTCTTTCCGTACATTTATATCAAGATTTCTGTCTAGTACTATCGTTTCGGTTTCTTTTCATAAACATGATAAAGAATGCTAGTCTGGAGAACTGATTAAAATCGCAATTTATCGAATATTCTTGGTTTTTCCCTCCCTCTACCATGTCTACAGGTCTGATGGAGACCCTGCGGAGATTCATGAGAATCCTGCATACGTTGGGTAGGTATACACAAGGACACACTAAATTTCTTCGACTTAAATCAGAGACAACTCCAAAACTTGATGAAAAATCATTGTTATTGATTATAATTCATAAATCTAATTTTAAAGTTGTCCCCAATTACAATCGACTTAGATTAATTTTAATCTAGGAAATTTAGAGTGTAACATACTGTTTGCCTGTCTTTAAAGTCATTTCGCGATTTTCCGGGGGGGGGGGGGGGGAAGAAAGAGATACAAGAAAGAAAGAGAAAGATATGGATGGAGGGACCCGTGAAATAAAATGACACATCTTCCTACCCCTCTGTAGCCTCTATCACGGCGACATGGCTCTTTTCTTTCTTCTTACCTACCTTAAATGCGAAAGCAAGCAATACGTCTCAGATTCTCTCTTTCTTTCTCTATCTCTCTCTCTCTCTCTCTCTCTCTCTCTCACCCTCTGTCACTGTCTCACCCTTTCTCCCCTGTTTCCCTTTATCTGCCTGCTGTGGTCTAGTCTCGCTATCACAGATCTGTTGCTTGCGGTTAGCATTTAAGGTGGAGAGAGCTAAAAAGAGCAAAGAAAACAACAAGCAGGCCGTCGTGATTAAAGGCTACCCTCTATGGTTTTATTCTTTTTTTTTAGTAAGACCAGTGATTCCCTCCCAAATCCCCTCTCCCTCTCACGACATTGACCTTTGGTTGGCTGGGCTTATTCTTTGACACCCTTCTGATAAAAATAAAGCTCATTTTAAGATAATCTCTTGTTTCTAGTTTTGGTGCGAATATGTATTTCTGCATTCAGAGACCAATTCCTCAAAAGAACTGTGCCAACAACAGCATTCCATCTCCGCAAAATTATGATCATATTGATATTCTACTGACCCTGCTGACTCTGCAAATAAATATGTGTATACCGTGTGTATACTAATATTATATTCAAAAATAAGATACACGTGAATTGATATGTCTGAAGGAAACTTATTTTGTTGTGTGGATATAGTATGTTGTGTATCAACGAATTTCAATTTCTAATTCTAATTCTGATTTTGCTGCTTTTTATACCGCTTTTCACCTTTAAATACATATCTGTTTTTCAGCGTTATACGAAAGAATGTCGCATTTAGACTGTATTATGCATGCATTCACAACATATCTTATTTTCGCTATATGTATTGAAAAATTGGTCTAATGGCAAAATCGAATTAATTCCTTCTTTTCCTCTTTCTCCTGAACATTTCCATTAACAGATGAAGCCCTTATAGTCTCAACATGGAGTTCCCCGGATGGCGTACACGTTTTTCCAAATATATATCATAACAAGGCGGAATTTTTACTTACTTAAAAAAAAATATATTAGCTTGAATGTGTCATCTAGATATAGTAGTTTAATGTAAAATTTTCTTGCAGATTTTTCGTTTTTCTTTCTTTGTGTATAAAAATGAGCTTTGCATATTTGATCTGAATTGTTGTTTGATATTTCTGAGAAAGAACTATAGGGGTTTTTTTTAAATTATGATCTAAATATGTAAGAGGCTTGTTATCGGTGATATGTAGTATTGTATAGGTATCATATGAGAAAAATTAGGCATTTTTTGTTTTTTGTTTTTTTTTTGTTTTTTACAAAGACACATTTTGAATAATATTCATAGATGGTGTTGTTTGGTCTGTAATCATGCCGTGGTAATATGGCTGTGTAACGATTGTTTTACGATATGTGAGTCAGAAAAAAAATGTTACACTTTAAACTGAGTATTGTTTTTAAAATGTGAGATTAAAACAAAATTTTTTAGCAAGTATGGATAGATTATAATTATATTCCTATATAGATTGATAACTCTGCTTCAATTTTGTTGTTACGGTGGAGCACACAACTGCCATTGCTTGAAAGATAGTCAAAATCCATTTGCGCCAAGTTGTAGGATTACATG
>JAPZVO010000648.1:0-29160 GCA_029962745.1 Echinometra lucunter
TGTATATCCCTGGTTGTACTGAGATGACCTCAGGGGTCCCCCACCAGATGGGGTTATGGTTACCTCATACTCACGCACATCGAAAAACATGACGTCATAAGGGGTGAACATCACTGAAGCTCTGGTGTCATAGACGTCTACAGCTACAGCCTCAAAGACACCCAAGGTTCTTCAGAAAAGAAAAAAAAAATGAGTAAGGAATTATAGTTCTTGATTTAACGAGTCTGACAGAGATAATCTTATATAGTCTGTGTACTTGTAGAATGTATGAGGTCAACTTTACAGAAACTTTACATGATGTTCTATGGGTTATCTCGTAAGTTGTATGAGCTTATGACACACAGACAATTAACCCTGCTGCACTGTAGGTGGGAATGACCGCATGTGTGCTATCTATGGGCTTTCTTTTAACCCTAAAAGAACCAGGCTATTTCTGGTCTAGTTATCCGAGGGGATGAGGGGCATTATGGCCCCACTATAATCTTGGCCGTGGATTGCCAGATCGGCACGAAAATTGGCATGAGGGTAGAAATGATGTAATCTACAGGGCTATATGGTTAGATTTGATAAAATTGTTTTGTTTTATTTTATATGAATTGATTTATGCTAATTCATGCGAGAAATCATAGTTTTGCCTATATCTCACTGAATAAAGTTTTAGGAACAATGATTTTTGGTAGAAATGATTTTCATAACATTCACATTGACTCCTTTACTAAAAAAATGGGTTATCAATTTTCTTTTGTTATGTATTCCATTGTTTGACAAATTCCTTATGTATTTCTTTGTTTTTTAAATGTCTTTGTGTGGGTGTGTGTCTGTGTGTGTATGTGAAAGTGTGTGTTTATGTTTCTCACTATTTAGGAGAGAGTAATTATTCTGTCCTGACAGTATTCAAATAATTTTGAAAAGTTTCTGATTTTGTCCATAGGTTTGTACAAAGTCATATACAGAAATAGTGAAATTTTAGCGACTTGTGATCGTAATCATAATCTGACACCGGCACCGTAGGTCCGATCGACATAAATTTGGTATCAAAACATGCAGTAAGGATCAGAGAAAAAAAATCATCAAATCTTAGATCGATACATCTAGTCATTGCTGAGTTCCGTAAAAAAATCAACAGGGTGGCCATTATGCCCCCCCGGTATATTTGGGTTAAAGCATTTATTTTGTCTAGATTAAGGGTGAAGGAATGGATATGTTATGATTTATTGGAGTGATATATGAGAAAATGTATTTCACAAAGAACTGATGGTGTAAGATGAAAGCCAAGTAGAATAAAATGGGGGAAAACATGTGTCAAATCGAAGCTTTTCTATGGATAGTCACCGGGGGGGGGGGGGGGGGGAGTTGTCAAAGAAGGATGACATTGTATGGGTTGCGGAACTTACCTGTGGTTGTGGTAATTTGAACAGGAGTGCTGAAAGTCTGGCAGTTATTAGCTTGTCCAGACAAACTCACAACACTGATATCATACACAGTGCCAGGTTGAAGGCTTTGGATGGTGTAGGATCTTTCATCCACAACGACAGGGTAGTTTCCTGGGCTGGGTGGAGGAATCACCCTCACTTCAAACCCATCGGATGTAGCATCATTAGGAATGTCCCATGTCAAGGTAATGGAGGTTTTGTCAACTGCTGTAATCTGGACATATGTTGGTGCTTCAGGTACTACATGTTAGTAAACAAAACAGAAACAATGTGAATATCGGATGAAGATAATCTCTTTGTTTCATAAAGAAATGTTGTTTAATGCACTCAAAGTATTCATGAATAGTGAATCCTCTAATTGAAAAAAATGATACAGGGACCAACTGTTCCCATAGACGGAGAGTGAAGTTTGATAGGAGTCATAATCCTACAAGTAGCTGAAAATGATGACAATTGATTGGAGGAATTCTCACCATCTGTCCTCCGTTAAACATCTATGAGTGATAAAAATAATTAATGATAATCATATAAATTGGGTTTTCCTCTATGATTCTCACTTCCATCATACGTGACACTAATGGAGCTTCAACATGATTATCCCAATCATACATTTGTACATTGTTTTTCCTGTGAGGCCAATATGCAGTGCGACAGCATATCAGGCCCCCATTTACACCTGGGTGGAGAGTAGTAAAAATAAATTGTCTTGTTGGGCTAGGATGCAAAGAGTAAACATTCTGATGAGAGTCTGGTGAATGAACCACTGCATTAATAAGATATACCAATGAAGCTTAACATTCGCAGAAAAAAAAACATCTGCCAACGCAATTCATCTTGCTTCTATAAAAAGGTATGAATTAAAATATCTTTGTGAGTAATCAACTTTTTCATCAGTTATCCATCACTATACTATGAGTGCTATCATGCTTAGTCAAACAAAAGGTCAAATAGTAATAGTCATTATGAGAATAATTTTTTTTTGCACATCCAAATACATCAACATCATACTTACATGAACGCACATCTCTGGAAAATGTACGGAAGACATTGCCAGCACTACTACTAATCAACTCCATCGTTACTTGATACAAGGTTGCTGACTGAACATCGAATGTATGAGAAGTTATAGAGTCTGCCTGTGTGTAGTTTCTTTCATCTAGTATGGCATTAGAACCTTTTTCCTGGATAAAGATTCGGTGGATGTATGGTATCTGCTCCATCCAAGTTATCATGATAGTATTCATAGTAACCTGCCCAACCACCGGCTCCCCTAAGTTCACTGTCATTTAAAGAAAAGTTTTGAATAATAAGGTAACTCATTCATTTATTCATTCTTCATTCATTCATTCATTCATTCACATTCATTCATTCATTCATTCATTCATTTATTCATTCATTCATTCTTCACTCATTCATTCATTAATTCAATCATACTTATTTTTTTCTATTCATGTATTTATTCCTTTAATCATTTATCTGTTTAGTTCATTCATTTATCATTTATCATTCTTTTCATTCATTCATTCATTCATTCCTTCATCTATTTATTAAATGTATTCATTTATTCATTTATTTATTCATCCATCTTTTCATTTACATGCATTCAATTACTTAATCTTTCTTTCTTTATTTATCTATTTTTTCCTTCATTTATTTATTTATTCATTTATTTATTTATCTATTCATCTATTTACTTATTGATTCATTCATACACTAGTTCATTTTCGAAAGTGAGTGAATTTCAAGAGTAAGCATTTTCATGTGGCAAACAATGAGCTCCCTAAATATTCAGCACAAAAATATGATAGAAAGCTCCCAAATTCACCACAAAGCAAACCAAACTTTCTAATCAAAGGAGAACTTTACATTCAGCAATGTGATATTTTATATAGAATTTAATAATAATGATATTCTGTTCTTGTATAGTGCATATCACATTATGATCTAAAGTCTCTACACAATTCAAAAGGACTTTAGATATCATTACAGTGGCTACAGGTCAAGCAACAGTAAAGCTCTGTGCACTGAACACATCATTTGCTTTCTTAGCCAAATGGCATATTTGTGGCTTTGTGGCTTTGCCACACACGCCAATCAGCACAAAACAATACACACAAATAAGCAGAAGGATTGCCCTGTGGAACAAAAAGAAATGTGAAATGACTCATTTCTGGGCTTAATTACATGTAGATTGTATTGTATTGTATTGTATTAATTTCCGTCATTTTCGTAATTTCCGTTGTTGCATGACAACACTTCAGACACCCTGTAATACCGATTCCTTTGGTACTGTAACATTCTAAAAGTAGATCTAAATCTTGATTTCTTGCAGGAAATACACAGTGTGGCACAATGAAATCCTTAGTTTGGCTTATAAAGAGTTAAGGAATAAATTCTATCCTTCAATCTGAAAGGTTATGATGGTGCGGTGATCTTTACCTGATTGTGTTCTTGTTGAACTCTCTCTAGGATCACTCCTCTCTGTCAATCCCCCAGCATAGACTTCACCGTATACACTGATAGAGTACAGGGTGTTAGGTTGGAGAAACTCTATCTTCTTCTCAGTCACAGACGGCAGGATATAAACAGTGCCCTCAAGAGTACCCCCATCGTTATATTCTATTGCAATTAGATCAGCTCCGTTTGGATTACCCAAATTAGAGACTGTCAATGAGTTGTTGGTAGTGGCAAGAGTAGGGGAAAATTTGGTTGGTTCAGGCATCTTACAGAAAAAAGGGAACATGTTGATATGTGTAATGCTGCCATTTTCTGATGATTGTACATGAAACAGAACAGGGATTCTAAGTTACTATGGATTACCCCCCCCCCCCCCCGACACCTCGAGGACAACTTACCCCAGACAATTACCCCCTGGTGCTAATAGTGCTAAAGGGTAACTTTACCAGGGCACTGTGTGATGTAATTGTAAGGAATGTAAGCCTCCTGCAGATCTGATCTACGATAATTTCAATGGGTAGGAGGGGGGTACATTTAGGGAGTACATGTAAGTAGCAGAAGGGCTAATGTCCAGGCATACCTGCCCAGATTTACATTATGAAACAGAACTTTGCACACCTTTAAGATGAAAGTTTGGTTCAAGTGTATATTGTAGTCATATGAAGTAAATTCTTAAAATTGTTATACTTTGTCTGATAAGGCAGTGGCAGATCTTGGGGGACACCCCCTTCCCAAAATAAGCTGAATAGAGTTTTGAAAATTCCTTTGGTGATCACCAGTTGCTAATAAGTGCAGATGCCTATGAAGACCATGTATGTGTATCAAAGCATTTATGTACACTGCTCAGAAATCACTCTTTAAAAGGAGAATCTGAACCATGCCGATGGCATGACTTAGTTGCCCTTAACCCTTCAGTGCTGATGGCACATTTAATATGTGACAGACAATCTTTTTCTGTTTCATCTATTTTAATTATGAAAAAAAAATATCATATTCATGTATTGACAACATATCAAGCATTCAATAAATCGTGGGTCTACATTAACATTTTTCAAACATTTTTTGGGTGAGGATGACGAAACCCTTGGCATGGAGTAGTATTCGGCCCTGGCAGTGGAAGAGGTAAGCATACTTACTCATAAGACATCTCGAGATCCAACAAGGATGTTCCCTGTTAGTGTGAGAGCAAAAACGGTCAATTGGACAGAGTTCCTGGCTGATAGCCACTTATTGGAATGGTTGTTCGTGAATCTTGTAGGGCAGTAGTACTAACACCATCATATATTTGATATGTAAGTGTATCGGGTACAGCATCAAAGGTCAGGGGTGAAGCTGGTTGAAGTCAGGCCATTAATGGTTAATATCCCTGGATCTGAAAATAGAAGAAATACACATCAGGAAATACCGATTCTGATTCAGATATTTTTTTGTCCAATTGCAGAAAAACATATAAAATTTGCATTGTTCACACTATAGGAGTACATATAAAAGTTGATAGAATTAAACAAACTACTTAATAATACAAAGAAATAAGAAACAAGAATGATGTAATAATAATAATAACTAGACCATTTATATAGCGCAGTCCACTATGTAAATACACTCTACTGCGCTGTGTAGTGTAACAGAGCTCCCAACAATGCTACTGCTCAAACAAATTAAACTATTATGCATATAATACAATTAACCAAAAACTTCTGAAAAAAAGATGGGTCTTCAATAAATGTTTGAAGACAGTAACAGTTGGTGCTTTTCGTATTTCCTGTGGTAATTTCTTCCAAAGCTTTGGGGCAGCACAACTGAAAGCATGATCCCCAAGAGCTACTTTTGTTCTTAAGTGAGGGAGCTTTAGAAGCAGCTTATCCTGTGTACTTCGTAAGTTATGTGCTTATGAATGTGACCTAAATGATATCAATTTAGACAAGTAATTAGGAGCTTGACCATTCAGTGCTTTGTAAACAAGCAAAAGTATCTTAAATGCAATTCTCTGCCTTATTGGCAAGCATGTAATTGAATCAGAACAGGTGTAATATGGGAAAACTTTGAGGAACTGGATACAAGTCTTGCACATGCATTCTGAACATGCTGCAGCTTGTTGATTTGTGAGTCTGGTAAACCAAACAATAATCCATTACAATAATCAAGCCTACTGCTAATAAATGCATGGAAAAGGGTTTCTGCGCTTTTCTGGTCCAAGTATCTACGAATATGGCGTAAGTTGTATAACATATAAAAAGATGATCTACTAATGTTGGATATGTGTTTCTCCATGTTTAAATGAGAATCAAGCCATACACCCAGATTTTTCACAACGTTTGATGATACATGATTCTAAGTGTGAAATATTGTCATTATGGTTTTCCTTATCAGGGCTGAAAGAAATGTATAACTGTGTATCATCAGCATAGCAATGACAAGAGACCTTCAAGTATATTGGGTTAACTCAACCCCAAAAGTGGTAGGTATTTGCCACTGGCAAGACAAAAAAGAGGAGCTTCGGAACGGGCTTGTTATGGAAAGGAGTGTCTTTAGAACTACAAACTGTTTGTAAAAAAAAAGGGGGGGGGGTCACTGGAATGGTTGGCCTACGTGTTAGTGCGCATGTAATTCTAAGGAGTGTGCAATGCATCTGGCGGCGCAGCTCGGGCTTGCCTTGGGTTTGTACATGCGAGCCACTTTTCACCAAAAATGATGCTCTTTGGAAAAGAGTGAAGCGGTCGGAATGGCAAAACAAAAAAATGTGGTGCTTGGGAATAGCGTTCTTTCTTCTTTTACTCAACAAGAAAAAAAAAATGCTATGCATTGGAATGGAAATATGAGTGCAGAAATGAGGTCTTTTCCGTGGGCACATCCCCACCACACATTATATACCAACGACCCTCCCAGGAATGCAACAACAGAGTCATCAAGCACTGGTGGCAATTAAAACAGGTTTGATTTATACCCCATGCCTACAATAAGCCTCTACTATCATAATGTTAATACCAACCTGCACGCACCCTACCATCCTCCCAATCTGGTCTGTTAAATATTCCCTTTTCTAAGAAATCCTTGGGAGATCAAGCTTTTGCTCACGCCACACTAGCCCTGTGGAATTCACTTTCATAGGAGCTAAAGAACTCAAACTCTTTGATGTCCTTTAACCCTAAAAGACTGGGGGCCTAAGAGGCCCCCCTCAACATTTTTCCCGATAAATTTGTAACATGAAAAGTTTGCGCCGCAATGCTTCATAACTTTTTCTTTCAAGTCTCTTGCAACTTTTAAGACCAAATTTGCAACGCCAGGGTACGTGGTTCCATAGTTATGCAACATTTTATAAGTGCATGTCAGACCTAAAATTGCTCAAAAACATGATTTCAGGGACAAATCCAAGCAAAATTCTGTTTCTAGCCAAAATTCATAAATGTATCATCAATTTCACTTTTAATGATTAAACTCAATTAATTTCATGTTGTATATGAACAGACTAGTGTCGCCAACAATTTCCATTAAAAAAAATTTTTTTAAAAAGTTGAAAAACAATAAAAAAAAGAAGTCGAAAAACAAAAAAATATGTAAGAAATTTTAAAAAACAATGAAGTACATGAGAAAAAAATTTATACTGCCATTTTGTATGTACATTCGATAAGAATCATAAAAAGAGTGTCTAGAACCAAAAATTTGCGGTTTTTGAGCTTCATTTCAAGATTTACAGCCGAATATTTAATTTCATGCAAAAAATTAGCAAAATTAATTGATTAAAAATAATTTGAATAATTTGGAAACATTTAACTGTTCAATTTTGTGAATTACGTTGTGAGTGATTTGCGTGCCGATTTTTGTCGCGATCGCTGGTCAACAGGTCGACCTTGGGGGGCCCTTTAGCCCCCCCCCCCCCTAGTTTTTTCCAGTCTCAAAAATACCCCATTCTTTTTAGGGTTAAGGGTAAACTAAATTACACTTCTTAAATTGGAGGTTCAGAAGTCGGGTTCAGAAATGAAGTTCAAGAGTTAGTGCCAGCATTACAAGGGTGCAAATTTTCACCTTCGGAATGTCAGAAGTACTTTGATCCATGCCCCAGTGACATCTCGATTAGATTCCTACAACGCTCTTCTCATCGGCGGTTTCCTCTTCAACCATTTCCTCGCTTGCAGCAGGTGCATAACAATGCTGCACGTGTGGTCCTAAGGCAAGGAAGTACACGCGGACATTTACATTGGCTCCCAGTTCAGAAGAGAATCATGTTCAAGATATGTCTGACTACCTTCAAAGATTTTGCATGGACAGGCCCCAGAGTACCTTTCTGAGATGGTGTCAGTAATGAGATTGGTGAGGTCACTGAGGTCCTCAGAGGCCATGAGACTGGTAGTACCAAGGACAAGAACAGTCACCTATGGGGACAGGTCCTTCGCTAAAGCTGCAACCCGTTCTCTGGAACTCACTTCCCCCTTATCTGAGACAATTGGACTCCACAGAACAGTTCAAAAACACAACTAAAAACTTACCTGTTTATCCATATGTAGATTGCCTGCTGAACTATGAACTATTTTCATGTAACCTGCTTATCTATCTACTACTGTCGCGCCTTGAGTGAAAGGTTTTTGGATATGTGCGCGTTATAAGTTGATACTATTGTCATTATTATTATTATTATTACTATTACTAAGGGCGTGTTCACAAAAGCTAACATTGTCAAGACATTGTGGCAGTTTTCTGCACACTAAATGAATGGCAAATGGGAATGAGTGCAGAAAAAAGTGCATTCTCACTTTAACTCCCAGTGTGTTACACGACACAGAATTTGGACAGGCAGTACACTTAATCCCGCCCCCTTTCTTTTGAAGAGGTTTATCCCGCTGGATATGTGAACAAGCCTTTAACCCGTTGACTACTGAGATCTCAAATTCCCATAGATCTAATACAGCGGTCACCCAGCTCCAGTACGCAATGGGTCAATTGCTTTGTACCTGCTCTACATGTATGCTATAGGATTTACTTACTGGAGGTGACTTGTGTAGTCTCTGGGTCACTTTCTTCTTCTAATTCCCTAACTCTGGCTAAAGCAGTCACTGTCACATCATACTGCGTTGATGGCATAACATCTTCAAAGGTGTAACTTGTCTCCAAGCCCGTCAATATCAGAATGGAGGTTTCGTCGCCGCCTGCTGATGGTACCAGATGGACTCGGTAATAGGACACTCCCCCAACAACTGGCTGCCAGGTAACAGTGACAGTTGGTGATGTGTTGGAGGGAACAGCAGCTAGAGAAGTTGGCGTGTTTGGTACTAAAGGAAACATCAAAGATGAAAAAACCAATAGATGAAAGAAAAGATAATCTGATCAGGAGCCGTGAAGCATTTTTGAAAGGGGGGAGGGGGCTGAGCATGCGAACAAGCATAATCATTGCCATGTTATTGTATAGAGGCCAATGTCCACTCGAGCCCCCCCCCCCCCCCCCCCCCCCCCTTGGTTCCATGATCCCTGTGATGATGAATGAATTCTCCCATTCCCAGTACAGGAGCCAACCAGTTCCCCTTGGCAATGGGCCAAAGGAAAAAAAATACATCTACAGCTTTGCATTCATCTATGAAAAGAATCTGTAAAATCCATAGAGATTCTATATATTGACATTAGAGCACTCACTACGCATTGGCACGCGTGCAATGCTGCTTCGCGCAATAGAACAGACAGGCTGCCATCTTAATCCGGGCGAAAATCTGATTCTGCCCGGTTCATAACATGTGAGCCTATATGGGAGTGAGTTGAGATATGTCAATTTCTCCGCAATTCCTTTACCATTTTCCTCTGTTTAACGTTGTATGTAACTTAAAAGTCATATGACCAAATATTTTCATGTTTCATAAGCAATCTCCTTGTCATTTTATGGAAGGGGCGGGCATGGAGGGGATGTCCCTTCCTAGGGTGCTGAAATGTACTGCATGTATGTGAGTTTATGGAGTGGCAAAAATATTATTGATTTGATATTATTGGTTTCTTTTTAAGGGAACGATGTATTTACAAGAGTTCCTCCCCCCCAAAAAAAGAAAGAAAATAAAATAAAAATAGATAGGTGACACTGGCAACATCCTAAAGTGCCCCTTTGGTTAAAATACACACATATTTGTAAGTCCCCTGAGTATGGAAACATTTCAACAAGATAATGGAATCATATTTAAGATGACTGCATGGAGGTTGTTCAGATGCATGCGATTTACTTCTTAGTGAAAGGGTAGGGGTAGCACCAAAAGTGCCCATGAGGGATTAAAAACACATGCACATTTTATGGCTTCTAAATATAATAATGCACAATTTCAATTTTCCTGAATTCTGTTTTATGAATGTATCCCTAAGCAGTGGAAATTTGAAGTTGTTCAAATTGGGTAGGCCTGCTTATACCTCGCTGAGGGAGTAGGCGAAGGGGCTAGGGACCAAATTTTTATATAAGTGCCCCTATTGCTAAAAATGACACATTATATTTATCAGTAGGTTATGAAAGTAGACTCAGATTATGAACAATTATACTTTCCGTTTGCAGAAGGATGATTCCTACCAAGTTTGGCCAAAATCCAGCTGCTTCTCATTGAAAAAATTAACTACTATCTATTTCTGCCCCATGGGCACTTTGGGGTGGTGCTGCCCCAACAAACACATTTCTCAGTATGCACTTACCCAATTTGATAATTCTTTCTGGTTAGGAATGATTCCAACCATGTTAGGTTAAAATCAAACTATCCATTACTCATATAGGCAGGAAATTGTTCATATTTATCATCAAAGGGGCACTTTGGTCTTTCACCCTAAGCCCCCCCCCCTCCTAAGGGAGGGACACATTTTATATTCTAGACCCTGTTTCAAAATTTCCCACTTCTCAACTTGTGCCTACTTTCCATCGTAAAGTTCACCCAATTGCATACAATGTACATTTAAGCATCTTAAGGGATCGCCCCCTCTGATCCCTGCCCCTGCCCCTGACTCCAACATCGGTTTGGGTGGCTACACTTCCAAAAATATGAAATTTAGTCCATAAGGAAGTTTTGTGCCAAAATGATGCCTTTATCCACCTTGCAATGATACGGTTGCTAAGCTAAGCCCCTATAGCCCGTACCTGGTTATGCTGATTTTTGCCTGGATTAAGATGGCGGACGGCTTGATCAATTCATCACAGCAATCTGGGGAGTATGCCCTCTAGTGTCAATATATAGGATCTCTATGGTAAAATCCCACTTTCCAGTCTGACAAAAGGTCACCAAAGGTCATATAGCTTCAAATACAGTAGTATGCCTAAGTTTTGTAACCATTTGAAAGGCTTGGCATAATAGTCCCTAAATCATGTGGCAAATATGGAGATTGTTTCGACAAGCATGCCTAATTTCAAATCGTACCCTATATGACCCTGACGGACATGAAAGCTTTATAAGAAACCACCATCATTAGTTTCATTATCATTATGATAGAATTTCAAAGCTTACATGTTAGGACCAACTGTGAGCTAGAGGCAGAGCTTTGACCAGCCCGTTGAATAGTAAGGCTTACAGAATAGACCCTTCCAGGTGTTAGTCCGCTGAAGGTGAACTGTCCGTTGCTTCTAACACCACTTGCTGATGTGGGTCCATTTTCCTCAGTGGCAGTTGCTAAATAGGTGGTCCCAATTTGAGCAAACTTGATGACGACAGAATCAGTGGTCTTTGAGAAGATGTAGAAACTGGCGTCAGCTCCACTTGCTGTTATCAAAACAAGACACATGGATGTAAACTTTTGTAAATTCTCTGAGACAAACCTTCACATATCAAAAAACTTTCAAAAAACTGGAAAAATATCCTACAGTGTGCAAGTTAATTATTTTGAAGCATGAAACTTAAGTGAACCTCATTCTCATACAAAATTTTAAAACTAGAAATTTAAAGTGTTGTTTTCAGTAATATATAGTTCTATCTCCTTTCCTGTCTCTCTTTCTGATCCTGTTTTTAAAGAAACATCTTATCTTCATTTCTGTATTATTGTTCACTGAGTGTTATCCTATTCCTGCTATAATGTATTCTTAGGATTATTCTGTTAAATGTCCTTTCTCCATACAATATGATACATATCTATTATCACAAAGTACCTGTGGCAATAGACAGAAGGGTAGGACTACTGAAGGAGTTCCAAACATCCACATGTTATTTTATTCCTACATATATATTAAGTTTTTCTGTTAAGCTTTTTAGTTTAGTGTTGTAGTGCGTACAAAAGCGTCTGGAGTGCAAAATATAGGAATGAAAAAATCAAAATATCTATTTTGATATGTTGGATTAAAATTTAGCAAAGATCATGACACAAGAAGAAAGTATATCAATTTACAAGGTTTACATGCTACCAGGGTTGACGGATTTAAATCACATTGATTTAAATCGGGATTCAAATCGGGATTTAAATCACCATGATTTTTTTGATGAAATCATTGATTAAAATCACTTCCATTGAAACATGTACAAATCATTTACAAATTGTTTGTTCAACGCAGTTTTAACTCTTCAAATCAACTGAAAAAACTTTGAATTAACTTTATATCAACAAAAAATCAACAAAATCTTCATACCTACTTAAAACAAATTAAAATCAAGTCAATAAAATCAGCTAATTCCTTAAAAACTAAAGATGTATGTCGTCAACAGTTACTCCATTTTTTTTGTAAATGTCAAGTTTTTCTTCTGAAATTTTACATTCTTCTTGTCCGCTATTAATAGTGAAACAAGTTTCTTATTTCTTTCTTAACATTTATCACATAATCCAAGACTTCTCAGAGAGCAGTTTGTAAAAAAAATATGTAAAAGTCAATGAGAAAAGGTTTGTTGGCAGTTTTCCAGTTTTGATTCTTCACATAATCTACTTCCGTCATGTAAAATTAGAAATAATCCTGTAATCAACAGATTCAACATGCTTCTTATTTCTTCTTGTTACATTTATCATACAATTGATGCTTTAAAGAACATGTAAAAATCACATTAACATAATGTAGTACAGTCACAATTTGACTGTTGAAAAACGCTTTCTCTTATAAACCTTTGAAGTCACTGTCAGCTCATTTTATGTTCAGTGCTACAAATAATAACGGAAGTTCTGTATCTGCATGTAGCATTGGAAAGAGCTCTATTACAGCAATTTGCAAAACTCAAAATAAACCTTTAACACTACATTTAAATGTCAAGATGTAGGTACTTAAGTTAAAATCAATGACATTTGAAAGCTGTGTTTGATTTAAAATAAAATACTTCTTTTTGTAATACATATGTTGTAATATAAGCATTTCTGCATTTTTTATCCCTCAAGTCAAAACGTATATTGCCAAAAGACTCGGCATGTTTTTTCTCTACTTCATGTATCAAACAGATTTTTAGAGGACATGTGAATAAAAATTGTAGATTAATGTAAAAATCACAGTAACATTATGTGGTATAGTCACCCTTTGACTAAGCTGTCTCTTATATTGCTCTCCAACACTGACATTTTGCATCTCTGTCTGTAGCAATGGAAGTGCTTTAAGACCAATTCCTAAAACTGTCACAAAGCTGTTGTGTGCACATGTAGATATAATTTTCACTGAGGAGTGCCTGTGGATTTTCCTCTGTGATTTTTTTAAATATTGAGTGGAAATTCTCAGAGGGGAATTTTCTCTACTCACTGGGAATTCCCTATCAAAGTTTCCTTCGTAGGCCTATGTATGATAGAATTAAGTTCAGATACACGATTCCTCAAATTGATTTTTAATTTTCCATTTGACTGGATTCAAGTACAAAATATATGGTTAAGAACTATATTGGGAGTGAAATGTATGATAACATTAAATTGATGGCATTGTAGGGGTAACGTTTTTTTTTTTGTAAATACACTTTTTTTCGAATGAACTTTTAAAAAATCCCCCCCCCCCCCAAAAAAAAATTTTTAAATCTGATTTAAATCAAAAACATCTGATATAAATTTAAAAATCGCTAACCCTGCATGCTACCCATGAAATTATCAATCATTGTTTGAAAAATATGATTTTCAACAATTGTCGATATTGCGTTCTTTCGTACAACGACACAAAACTAAGACGCCTTAAACGTATTCTGTACATAATATCTCCTAAAAATGATTTGAGAGCTATTATTACGAAATAGTAAAGCATGAATGTAGAGAAATCTACCTGTGGTAGTAGATCTTGTGGTTGGACTACTTAAAGTGCTTCTATCATTCACATGGGTCACCACTGTCACTGTGTATGTTACACCTGGAGTAAGACCAGTAATAGTCGTCTGAGTGGATGAGCTATCTGCAAAGATAGGTGAAGGTTCATTCCCATCAGCTCCTACTGATACACCCGAGTAAGTGATGCGGTAGCCATCAGAGATTCCAAAGGAAGGAGGGGCGTATTCTACAATGATAGAACTTGTGTCAGGGTCACCTAGAGTGAGTGTGACGTCTTGAGCTACCTCAGGTACTATGAAAGTTTGAAGAGAAATAAGAAGTAACATGAGAGAAAGTCTTATGGCTTATTCATACATAATACACTGAACTTGCATAGTAAACTTCCACAGCATATTAATCCAAAATATATTTTAAGATATTAGATGGTACCTCTTAAGGAAATGAATAAAATGTTAGGGGTATCAAAGAGGGTTTCCTAATATTCTAAGATGACAAAAATTCATGACAAAAATTATTTCCATGACTATTGTTCAACATTACTCTCCAAAGAAGGAAACATTGTCAAAGGTTTTATAGAGCTCTGTTTTACATTTAACATGAAACTCAAATCATTCCACAGCTATAGTTGAATAGTATCACTAATGGAATGATGGTCAGGTGTTTTAGCTTTATGTCAATGTATGAAAGAAAGCGTCTGAAACACAAAATACAAAAATGCATAAATTAAAATGTCTTTTGACATACTGGAATAGAATTTTAGCACAGATCGTACCACAGAAAGATTGTATATCAATTTACAAGGTCTACATGCTACTTGTGAAATTATCAATCATTGTTTGAAAAAAAAAATGATTTTCAATAATTTTCCATTTTGCGTTCCGGACGCATTTTTTTGTACAAAGACATAAAGATAAGATGCCTTACCTCACTACCTATTAGACCTCTGTGGATCCTGTATCAACCCTATTGGACTAAGAAACGTAAGTAGTGAATAGATTAATATGAGACTTACAAGTGAAGAATGACACTTGATCAACAGCAGCAGATCCGTCTCGAATGGTGATTTCATACCCTTGCCCAGGAGTCAAACTTAGCAGATCTGTAGCTCCGTTTAATCCTGGAGACCCTGAAACAAAGGTTCCATCACTGGGAGTATACAAGATTGTTTGGGTGTCTAATGTTCCTGAGATACGCACTGAGGTGGTAGTGATGGAAATCAAAGACACAATGGCTTGCGCTGGAAGGTAAAGAAGAATACATATGTTAGATTCAGTTATACAGGAATTTTCTTGGTAACTATGCAAGAGCTGGTACATCAGCATCAAACAAATCTTTTACAGTACAAATGTAATTCCAGAGCTACATGTATCTTCATTAAAAAGAATCATGCATTTGGAAAATTCAAGCATAACCATTCATTCATTTCTTCATTTTAACTCTTTATAGGCTAAGGATCAAAACTCAGGACTGCCAGATTGCTTGGTGTGCATGGTACATACACATTGTACCTGTGCCTACTTGTGCAGTCAACAATGGCAGCCCGATGCTTGTGCCATCAGTTGACTAAGCTGTTAATGGGTTAATCTTTCACAGATTTTTTTAAATAGAAATAAAAAAAAATTCAAAGGTTGGAACAAATCATCCTCAACCAAATTATTTCCATTTTCACTGTAACACATGCTTTAACCAGTAATAAGATGAACAGCTTCTATATACTTATCGATATGCAGGCCCCAAAAATGTTTAGACCTTTTCATAATTAAAGTTTCCATGATTAACAAAATATTTTTCCATAGAAATGCAACGCTGCATAACAATAAAAATTGAAAAATGGAAGGAGGGTGGGAGAATGAATGGAACTTTCATAGTTTCTGAAAGACTACATTCTACTCCTGACACATGCTGAACTAGGATTCTTTTAACACATTGCATATGAATTGATTTTGGTATAGCACATATTTTCTATAGGCTCTAGCCTGAGCTGTCTCAGGTTCAGTACTGAAGATATTAACTTACATGTTGTGAAAGATGTGGTCTGCTCTCCACTGCGGCTTGTTACACCTTGCTGAATTGCTTCAGCCACAACAGTCACATCATACTCTGTCATTGGTGTTAAATTGCTGACATCCACAGACACTGAAGCTGTGCGTGTAGTATCAACTGTGACCCCTCCAGAAGCTTAATAGATGCAAGAAAGGAAAGAACAGAATATTCCATGAGCACAACGGAAAACAGCTGCTCAGCAGCATTATCTCAGTTGGTTTATTCACCCAGGGTAGTAGCATCATTACTACACTGCTCTTCCTGCAGGCCCTGCAATCAAATAATCCCGGTATTTCTGCACTGTTCTTCCCTTTATCTATAAAAAAAATTTAAATGTAGTCTAGCTCATTCCTATCTTCAAGATCTTATCTCTGGTTTAAGTTCTCCTGGATCCTGTATCATGATTCATTATGCCAGTTGTACCTTTTCTTCTCTTGACCCAATACTCTTGCACAATCCTCATACTTACATTTCTGAGGCTTTCACATAATTGCAGATTCTCAAAACACTTCTTAAACTTATCTTATTAGGTAATCTTATCAGTAGTTCAATCATGTTTACATTTGTTCTTCTGTTTCCGTCTTTCTTTTTCTCTTTTACAGTTCTAATTCTTTCCTGCTCCTAGAAACACTGTATTAAAGCATTATATCATTGTTACCAGAATAATAGAGATATACTACAAAGAAGCAATGCAAATGAAATTGGGATGCTCTGTTTTCTGGAAATGGCAAGGCTATATTTATATCCAGCAATAAACAAATGAAGCACAAAATAAAAAATAAAAATTATTCATGAGTTTCACTCTTCCAAATCATACTGCAAACATGTTCACTCTAATTTGCTAACAATGAATGACTGAAACGAGTTGCATTTCTTTTGAGTTATCTTCTATGCACTGTATATTACCCATAAAAGAAGTAGATTTTGTTATGTGCAGCTTTTCGTTAATCCCATATGCCATTCAATAACAATAGATGTTTCACCTTGCTGAAGGACATTTCAGGGGTGCCTCATATTCCTTCATATCTACACTAGGCTTCAAACACTATATGTATGAAAGGGGGGCCCTATGTCGGCACACCTAAAACTTGGCACTGATAGGCCTTTTCTTCTGTATACCCTTAAAGGGTGACCTTATTTTAATCCTCAAATTCTTGAGAGAACTTGTGCCAAAGATTTCATCAAAATTCAAGTAAGAACGATGTTATTTTCACAAGAAAAGGTGATGGAGTGAATTTGACATTGCAAAAAACTAATGTTCCCATGTCCGAGCACTCGTTCACTTAACACGGAGTTGGGGGGGGGGGGGGGGGGGGGTTAGAAAGGAGGCATTTTTGATGAGCATATGAATAGAAATATGTAAAACAGACTATTCTTATTAGTTTTTCCTAATTTTTGCACTAAATGCACATCATGATATGAAAATTTTGTGTTCGCTGCATCTTTTGATATGTTAGAATTGTGCAGTTACTTGTATGTGCAGACATGGAGCACCAAACCATATGACCAACTCAAATTTTTAGGCCAGAGGGATGTACACAAATCTTGATAGTTACCTATCGTGATTTCATATTCATTAGCTCCAGCTGAAGCACCCCACGACAATGTAACACTCCGCGGAAGAAGGTTGGTTACTGAAATAGTCCCTGGAATGGAAGGATCTGAAAAAAAGAAAGAACATATATAAAACTTGATAAGTATGGGTAAAAAGTAAACTTCTAGTCAAGAGAACATCGAGAAAAAAAAGACAAGGGGAACTGTCAGTTGATGCTTTTGAAAACTGTGGGAGCACTATGTGCAGGCTCTTGACTCTTATACAAGATGTCCCAGGTTCAATTCTACGTCCTTGGATAAGATGTTTTACCCACATTTACCCTACTTGATCTGGGTGTAAATGAGGGCCTGGGGCAATAATAATTGGCCGGGCCCTAAGTACGAACAGTACTAACATTGATCAGTCAATATGTTAAATATGCATAGGTGTGTCACTTACTTGTTATGAAGTCAGCTGTCAAAGGAGTACCAGCAGGTGTTGTCTGCAATGTGACTCTATATGAAGTGCCCTCAGACAACCCATTGAACTCAGCAAACAGTCTTTGCCCAGGAAACACATTAAATGTAGGATTCCCATCAGTAGGGTTGATGGAGATTGTGTATTGAGTAACACCTTCCATTGGACTCCATGTCACAGAGAGAGAGGTAGCTGTGATGTCCTTTAGACGGATCAAACTTGTATCTCCAATATCTGAGCAAAAATTACACATATCATTAAACAGAAATCATTAGTTAAAACAAAATAATGAAGAGTTTGATTTACAAAACTTTTGGTAGATTTGAAATAGTTGCAATTGAAGTTTCAAAAAAAGGAAGACACTTTCAACAAAATAAACAATATTCTACACCATGGGGGTGTTTCACAAAGACTAAGATTGACTCAAATCGCTCTTAACTATGGCAGGCGATTCATGCCACTGTTTGCTTTCACCATCAGTCCCTCAAGGGATGCGCAAATCATTGTCACAAATTTGAAGAATTTACATTTTTTGTTTTCTTCATCAATGAACTATAAAAGATTGTCCATTCTGCAGATTTGTGTCCATGATTTACAAATCCTTTGAGAGATCCCTGGTGAAAGAGTGGCATGAGTGGCCAGCCATAGTTAAGTGCGATTTTAGTCAATCTTAATCTTTGTGAAACACCCCCGTATTTTTCCTCGATACAAAATGAGTGGGGTATCAAAAGGAAGGCAATTTGTTTTTTCATGCAATGGTGGCGTCACTTTTTACTGGTTTTTACAATCAAACTCTTCAAATTCAGTTCTTGAATGACACTCCATGTCAAAGCAATTCTTTTTTTGTTTTCCGCTCGGTGCTACAATCATACTGCAATATGACGGATATGAATATTATACGCATACTTGCACCCTAACATGAGATTAATGATAATTAGTATAATGCACTTTAAATAGTCCATCTTACCATTGATTATTTGTCATTTCTTTGCTTTTTTGATTGTTACGTAATTAATGAGTTACTGTAGAGCGTGCACAACCATCACCTGTTCATTATCTGTGCTGGTTGTGCACGCTCCTGCATCACCATGACTTCATGATGAAATATCCTACAGTGTGCAAGTTAATTATTTTGAAGCATGAAACTTAAGTGAACCTCATTCTCATACAAAATTTTAAAACTAGAAATTTAAAGTGTTGTTTTCAGTAATATATAGTTCTATCTCCTTTCCTGTCTCTCTTTCTGATCCTGTTTTTAAAGAAACATCTTATCTTCATTTCTGTATTATTGTTCACTGAGTGTTATCCTATTCCTGCTATAATGTATTCTTAGGATTATTCTGTTAAATGTCCTTTCTCCATACAATATGATACATATCTATTATCACAAAGTAACACCTGTGGCAATAGACAGAAGGGTAGGACTACTGAAGGAGTTCCAAACATCCACATGTTATTTTATTCCTACATATATATTAAGTTTTTCTGTTAAGCTTTTTAGTTTAGTGTTGTAGTGCGTACAAAAGCGTCTGGAGTGCAAAATATAGGAATGAAAAAATCAAAATATCTATTTTGATATGTTGGATTAAAATTTAGCAAAGATCATGACACAAGAAGAAAGTATATCAATTTACAAGGTTTACATGCTACCAGGGTTGACGGATTTAAATCACATTGATTTAAATCGGGATTCAAATCGGGATTTAAATCACCATGATTTTTTTGATGAAATCATTGATTAAAATCACTTCCATTGAAACATGTACAAATCATTTACAAATTGTTTGTTCAACGCAGTTTTTAATTCTTCAAATCAACTGAAAAACTTTGAATTAACTTTATATCAACAAAAAATCAACAAAATCTTCATACCTACTTAAAACAAATTAAAATCAAGTCAATAAAATCAGCTAATTCCTTAAAAACTAAAGATGTATGTCGTCAACAGTTACTCCATTTTTTTTGTAAATGTCAAGTTTTTCTTCTGAAATTTTACATTCTTCTTGTCCGCTATTAATAGTGAAACAAGTTTCTTATTTCTTTCTTAACATTTATCACATAATCCAAGACTTCTCAGAGAGCAGTTTGTAAAAAAAATATGTAAAAGTCAATGAGAAAAGGTTTGTTGGCAGTTTTCCAGTTTTGATTCTTCACATAATCTACTTCCGTCATGTAAAATTAGAAATAATCCTGTAATCAACAGATTCAACATGCTTCTTATTTCTTCTTGTTACATTTATCATACAATTGATGCTTTAAAGAACATGTAAAAATCACATTAACATAATGTAGTACAGTCACAATTTGACTGTTGAAAAACGCTTTCTCTTATAAACCTTTGAAGTCACTGTCAGCTCATTTTATGTTCAGTGCTACAAATAATAACGGAAGTTCTGTATCTGCATGTAGCATTGGAAAGAGCTCTATTACAGCAATTTGCAAAACTCAAAATAAACCTTTAACACTACATTTAAATGTCAAGATGTAGGTACTTAAGTTAAAATCAATGACATTTGAAAGCTGTGTTTGATTTAAAATAAAATACTTCTTTTTGTAATACATATGTTGTAATATAAGCATTTCTGCATTTTTTATCCCTCAAGTCAAAACGTATATTGCCAAAAGACTCGGCATGTTTTTTCTCTACTTCATGTATCAAACAGATTTTTAGAGGACATGTGAATAAAAATTGTAGATTAATGTAAAAATCACAGTAACATTATGTGGTATAGTCACCCTTTGACTAAGCTGTCTCTTATATTGCTCTCCAACACTGACATTTTGCATCTCTGTCTGTAGCAATGGAAGTGCTTTAATACCAATTCCTAAAACTGTCACAAAGCTGTTGTGTGCACATGTAGATATAATTTTCACTGAGGAGTGCCTGTGGATTTTCCTCTGTGATTTTTTTTAATATTGAGTGGAAATTCTCAGAGGGAATTTTCTCTACTCACTGGGAATTCCCTATCAAAGTTTCCTTCGTAGGCCTATGTATGATAGAATTAAGTTCAGATACACGATTCCTCAAATTGATTTTTAATTTTCCATTTGACTGGATTCAAGTACAAAATATATGGTTAAGAACTATATTGGGAGTGAAATGTATGATAACATTAAAATTGATGGCATTGTAGGGGTAACGTTTTTTTTTTGTAAATACACTTTTTTTCGAATGAACTTTTAAAAAATCCCCCCCCCAAAAAAAAATTTTTAAATCTGATTTAAATCAAAAACATCTGATATAAATTTAAAAATCGCTAACCCTGCATGCTACCCATGAAATTATCAATCATTGTTTGAAAAATATGATTTTCAACAATTGTCGATATTGCGTTCTTTCGTACAACGACACAAAACTAAGACGCCTTAAACGTATTCTGTACATAATATCTCCTAAAAATGATTTGAGAGCTATTATTACGAAATAGTAAAGCATGAATGTAGAGAAATCTACCTGTGGTAGTAGATCTTGTGGTTGGACTACTTAAAGTGCTTCTATCATTCACATGGGTCACCACTGTCACTGTGTATGTTACACCTGGAGTAAGACCAGTAATAGTCGTCTGAGTGGATGAGCTATCTGCAAAGATAGGTGAAGGTTCATTCCCATCAGCTCCTACTGATACAACCCGAGTAAGTGATGCGGTAGCCATCAGAGATTCCAAAGGAAGGAGGGGCGTATTCTACAATGATAGAACTTGTGTCAGGGTCACCTAGAGTGAGTGTGACGTCTTGAGCTACCTCAGGTACTATGAAAGTTTGAAGAGAAATAAGAAGTAACATGAGAGAAAGTCTTATGGCTTATTCATACATAATACACTGAACTTGCATAGTAAACTTCCACAGCATATTAATCCAAAATATATTTTAAGATATTAGATGGTACCTCTTAAGGAAATGAATAAAATGTTAGGGGTATCAAAGAGGGTTTCCTAATATTCTAAGATGACAAAAATTCATGACAAAAATTATTTCCATGACTATTGTTCAACATTACTCTCCAAAGAAGGAAACATTGTCAAAGGTTTTATAGAGCTCTGTTTTACATTTAACATGAAACTCAAATCATTCCACAGCTATAGTTGAATAGTATCACTAATGGAATGATGGTCAGGTGTTTTAGCTTTATGTCAATGTATGAAAGAAAGCGTCTGAAACACAAAATACAAAAATGCATAAATTAAAATGTCTTTTGACATACTGGAATAGAATTTTAGCACAGATCGTACCACAGAAAGATTGTATATCAATTTACAAGGTCTACATGCTACTTGTGAAATTATCAATCATTGTTTGAAAAAAAAATGATTTTCAATAATTTTCCATTTTGCGTTCCGGACGCATTTTTTTGTACAAAGACATAAAGATAAGATGCCTTACCTCACTACCTATTAGACCTCTGTGGATCCTGTATCAACCCTATTGGACTAAGAAACGTAAGTAGTGAATAGATTAATATGAGACTTACAAGTGAAGAATGACACTTGATCAACAGCAGCAGATCCGTCTCGAATGGTGATTTCATACCCTTGCCCAGGAGTCAAACTTAGCAGATCTGTAGCTCCGTTTAATCCTGGAGACCCTGAAACAAAGGTTCCATCACTGGGAGTATACAAGATTGTTTGGGTGTCTAATGTTCCTGAGATACGCACTGAGGTGGTAGTGATGGAAATCAAAGACACAATGGCTTGCGCTGGAAGGTAAAGAAGAATACATATGTTAGATTCAGTTATACAGGAATTTTCTTGGTAACTATGCAAGAGCTGGTACATCAGCATCAAACAAATCTTTTACAGTACAAATGTAATTCCAGAGCTACATGTATCTTCATTAAAAGAATCATGCATTTGGAAAATTCAAGCATAACCATTCATTCATTTCTTCATTTTAACTCTTTATAGGCTAAGGATCAAAACTCAGGACTGCCAGATTGCTTGGTGTGCATGGTACATACACATTGTACCTGTGCCTACTTGTGCAGTCAACAATGGCAGCCCGATGCTTGTGCCATCAGTTGACTAAGCTGTTAATGGGTTAATCTTTCACAGATTTTTTTAAATAGAAATAAAAAAAAATTCAAAGGTTGGAACAAATCATCCTCAACCAAATTATTTCCATTTTCACTGTAACACATGCTTTAACCAGTAATAAGATGAACAGCTTCTATATACTTATCGATATGCAGGCCCCAAAAATGTTTAGACCTTTTCATAATTAAAGTTTCCATGATTAACAAAATATTTTTCCATAGAAATGCAACGCTGCATAACAATAAAAATTGAAAAATGGAAGGAGGGTGGGAGAATGAATGGAACTTTCATAGTTTCTGAAAGACTACATTCTACTCCTGACACATGCTGAACTAGGATTCTTTTAACACATTGCATATGAATTGATTTTGGTATAGCACATATTTTCTATAGGCTCTAGCCTGAGCTGTCTCAGGTTCAGTACTGAAGATATTAACTTACATGTTGTGAAAGATGTGGTCTGCTCTCCACTGCGGCTTGTTACACCTTGCTGAATTGCTTCAGCCACAACAGTCACATCATACTCTGTCATTGGTGTTAAATTGCTGACATCCACAGACACTGAAGCTGTGCGTGTAGTATCAACTGTGACCCCTCCAGAAGCTTAATAGATGCAAGAAAGGAAAGAACAGAATATTCCATGAGCACAACGGAAAACAGCTGCTCAGCAGCATTATCTCAGTTGGTTTATTCACCCAGGGTAGTAGCATCATTACTACACTGCTCTTCCTGCAGGCCCTGCAATCAAATAATCCCGGTATTTCTGCACTGTTCTTCCCTTTATCTATAAAAAAAATTTAAATGTAGTCTAGCTCATTCCTATCTTCAAGATCTTATCTCTGGTTTAAGTTCTCCTGGATCCTGTATCATGATTCATTATGCCAGTTGTACCTTTTCTTCTCTTGACCCAATACTCTTGCACAATCCTCATACTTACATTTCTGAGGCTTTCACATAATTGCAGATTCTCAAAACACTTCTTAAACTTATCTTATTAGGTAATCTTATCAGTAGTTCAATCATGTTTACATTTGTTCTTCTGTTTCCGTCTTTCTTTTTCTCTTTTACAGTTCTAATTCTTTCCTGCTCCTAGAAACACTGTATTAAAGCATTATATCATTGTTACCAGAATAATAGAGATATACTACAAAGAAGCAATGCAAATGAAATTGGGATGCTCTGTTTTCTGGAAATGGCAAGGCTATATTTATATCCAGCAATAAACAAATGAAGCACAAAATAAAAAATAAAAATTATTCATGAGTTTCACTCTTCCAAATCATACTGCAAACATGTTCACTCTAATTTGCTAACAATGAATGACTGAAACGAGTTGCATTTCTTTTGAGTTATCTTCTATGCACTGTATATTACCCATAAAAGAAGTAGATTTTGTTATGTGCAGCTTTTCGTTAATCCCATATGCCATTCAATAACAATAGATGTTTCACCTTGCTGAAGGACATTTCAGGGGTGCCTCATATTCCTTCATATCTACACTAGGCTTCAAACACTATATGTATGAAAGGGGGGGGCCCTATGTCGGCACACCTAAAACTTGGCACTGATAGGCCTTTTCTTCTGTATACCCTTAAAGGGTGACCTTATTTTAATCCTCAAATTCTTGAGAGAACTTGTGCCAAAGATTTCATCAAAATTCAAGTAAGAACGATGTTATTTTCACAAGAAAAGGTGATGGAGTGAATTTGACATTGCAAAAAACTAATGTTCCCATGTCCGAGCACTCGTTCACTTAACACGGAGTTGGGGGGGGGGGGGGGTTAGAAAGGAGGCATTTTTGATGAGCATATGAATAGAAATATGTAAAACAGACTATTCTTATTAGTTTTTCCTAATTTTTGCACTAAATGCACATCATGATATGAAAATTTTGTGTTCGCTGCATCTTTTGATATGTTAGAATTGTGCAGTTACTTGTATGTGCAGACATGGAGCACCAAACCATATGACCAACTCAAATTTTTAGGCCAGAGGGATGTACACAAATCTTGATAGTTACCTATCGTGATTTCATATTCATTAGCTCCAGCTGAAGCACCCCACGACAATGTAACACTCCGCGGAAGAAGGTTGGTTACTGAAATAGTCCCTGGAATGGAAGGATCTGAAAAAAAGAAAGAACATATATAAAACTTGATAAGTATGGGTAAAAAAGTAAACTTCTAGTCAAGAGAACATCGAGAAAAAAAAGACAAGGGGAACTGTCAGTTGATGCTTTTGAAAACTGTGGGAGCACTATGTGCAGGCTCTTGACTCTTATACAAGATGTCCCAGGTTCAATTCTACGTCCTTGGATAAGATGTTTTACCCACATTTACCCTACTTGATCTGGGTGTAAATGAGGGCCTGGGGCAATAATAATTGGCCGGGCCCTAAGTACGAACAGTACTAACATTGATCAGTCAATATGTTAAATATGCATAGGTGTGTCACTTACTTGTTATGAAGTCAGCTGTCAAAGGAGTACCAGCAGGTGTTGTCTGCAATGTGACTCTATATGAAGTGCCCTCAGACAACCCATTGAACTCAGCAAACAGTCTTTGCCCAGGAAACACATTAAATGTAGGATTCCCATCAGTAGGGTTGATGGAGATTGTGTATTGAGTAACACCTTCCATTGGACTCCATGTCACAGAGAGAGAGGTAGCTGTGATGTCCTTTAGACGGATCAAACTTGTATCTCCAATATCTGAGCAAAAATTACACATATCATTAAACAGAAATCATTAGTTAAAACAAAATAATGAAGAGTTTGATTTACAAAACTTTTGGTAGATTTGAAATAGTTGCAATTGAAGTTTCAAAAAAAGGAAGACACTTTCAACAAAATAAACAATATTCTACACCATGGGGGTGTTTCACAAAGACTAAGATTGACTCAAATCGCTCTTAACTATGGCAGGCGATTCATGCCACTGTTTGCTTTCACCATCAGTCCCTCAAGGGATGCGCAAATCATTGTCACAAATTTGAAGAATTTACATTTTTTGTTTTCTTCATCAATGAACTATAAAAGATTGTCCATTCTGCAGATTTGTGTCCATGATTTACAAATCCTTTGAGAGATCCCTGGTGAAAGAGTGGCATGAGTGGCCAGCCATAGTTAAGTGCGATTTTAGTCAATCTTAATCTTTGTGAAACACCCCCGTATTTTTCCTCGATACAAAATGAGTGGGGTATCAAAAGGAAGGCAATTTGTTTTTTCATGCAATGGTGGCGTCACTTTTTACTGGTTTTTACAATCAAACTCTTCAAATTCAGTTCTTGAATGACACTCCATGTCAAAGCAATTCTTTTTTTGTTTTCCGCTCGGTGCTACAATCATACTGCAATATGACGGATATGAATATTATACGCATACTTGCACCTAACATGAGATTAATGATAATTAGTATAATGCACTTTAAATAGTCCATCTTACCATTGATTATTTGTCATTTCTTTGCTTTTTTGATTGTTACGTAATTAATGAGTTACTGTAGAGCGTGCACAACCATCACCTGTTCATTATCTGTGCTGGTTGTGCACGCTCCTGCATCACCATGACTTCATGATGAAATATCCTACAGTGTGCAAGTTAATTATTTTGAAGCATGAAACTTAAGTGAACCTCATTCTCATACAAAATTTTAAAACTAGAAATTTAAAGTGTTGTTTTCAGTAATATATAGTTCTATCTCCTTTCCTGTCTCTCTTTCTGATCCTGTTTTTAAAGAAACATCTTATCTTCATTTCTGTATTATTGTTCACTGAGTGTTATCCTATTCCTGCTATAATGTATTCTTAGGATTATTCTGTTAAATGTCCTTTCTCCATACAATATGATACATATCTATTATCACAAAGTAACACCTGTGGCAATAGACAGAAGGGTAGGACTACTGAAGGAGTTCCAAACATCCACATGTTATTTTATTCCTACATATATATTAAGTTTTTCTGTTAAGCTTTTTAGTTTAGTGTTGTAGTGCGTACAAAAGCGTCTGGAGTGCAAAATATAGGAATGAAAAAATCAAAATATCTATTTTGATATGTTGGATTAAAATTTAGCAAAGATCATGACACAAGAAGAAAGTATATCAATTTACAAGGTTTACATGCTACCAGGGTTGACGGATTTAAATCACATTGATTTAAATCGGGATTCAAATCGGGATTTAAATCACCATGATTTTTTTGATGAAATCATTGATTAAAATCACTTCCATTGAAACATGTACAAATCATTTACAAATTGTTTGTTCAACGCAGTTTTAATTCTTCAAATCAACTGAAAAACTTTGAATTAACTTTATATCAACAAAAAATCAACAAAATCTTCATACCTACTTAAAACAAATTAAAATCAAGTCAATAAAATCAGCTAATTCCTTAAAAACTAAAGATGTATGTCGTCAACAGTTACTCCATTTTTTTTGTAAATGTCAAGTTTTTCTTCTGAAATTTTACATTCTTCTTGTCCGCTATTAATAGTGAAACAAGTTTCTTATTTCTTTCTTAACATTTATCACATAATCCAAGACTTCTCAGAGAGCAGTTTGTAAAAAAAATATGTAAAAGTCAATGAGAAAAGGTTTGTTGGCAGTTTTCCAGTTTTGATTCTTCACATAATCTACTTCCGTCATGTAAAATTAGAAATAATCCTGTAATCAACAGATTCAACATGCTTCTTATTTCTTCTTGTTACATTTATCATACAATTGATGCTTTAAAGAACATGTAAAAATCACATTAACATAATGTAGTACAGTCACAATTTGACTGTTGAAAAACGCTTTCTCTTATAAACCTTTGAAGTCACTGTCAGCTCATTTTATGTTCAGTGCTACAAATAATAACGGAAGTTCTGTATCTGCATGTAGCATTGGAAAGAGCTCTATTACAGCAATTTGCAAAACTCAAAATAAACCTTTAACACTACATTTAAATGTCAAGATGTAGGTACTTAAGTTAAAATCAATGACATTTGAAAGCTGTGTTTGATTTAAAATAAAATACTTCTTTTTGTAATACATATGTTGTAATATAAGCATTTCTGCATTTTTTATCCCTCAAGTCAAAACGTATATTGCCAAAAGACTCGGCATGTTTTTTCTCTACTTCATGTATCAAACAGATTTTTAGAGGACATGTGAATAAAAATTGTAGATTAATGTAAAAATCACAGTAACATTATGTGGTATAGTCACCCTTTGACTAAGCTGTCTCTTATATTGCTCTCCAACACTGACATTTTGCATCTCTGTCTGTAGCAATGGAAGTGCTTTAATACCAATTCCTAAAACTGTCACAAAGCTGTTGTGTGCACATGTAGATATAATTTTCACTGAGGAGTGCCTGTGGATTTTCCTCTGTGATTTTTTTTAATATTGAGTGGAAATTCTCAGAGGGGAATTTTCTCTACTCACTGGGAATTCCCTATCAAAGTTTCCTTCGTAGGCCTATGTATGATAGAATTAAGTTCAGATACACGATTCCTCAAATTGATTTTTAATTTTCCATTTGACTGGATTCAAGTACAAAATATATGGTTAAGAACTATATTGGGAGTGAAATGTATGATAACATTAAAATTGATGGCATTGTAGGGGTAACGTTTTTTTTTTGTAAATACACTTTTTTTCGAATGAACTTTTAAAAAATCCCCCCCCCCCAAAAAAAAAATTTTAAATCTGATTTAAATCAAAAACATCTGATATAAATTTAAAAATCGCTAACCCTGCATGCTACCCATGAAATTATCAATCATTGTTTGAAAAATATGATTTTCAACAATTGTCGATATTGCGTTCTTTCGTACAACGACACAAAACTAAGACGCCTTAAACGTATTCTGTACATAATATCTCCTAAAAATGATTTGAGAGCTATTATTACAAAATAGTAAAGCATGAATGTAGAGAAATCTACCTGTGGTAGTAGATCTTGTGGTTGGACTACTGAAAGTGCTTCTATCATTCACATGGGTCACCACTGTCACTGTGTATATTACACCTGGAGTAAGACCAGTAATAGTTGT
>JAPZVO010000649.1:0-29147 GCA_029962745.1 Echinometra lucunter
TTCTAACAAGGCGAAAAAAAATTGTGCCACAACATCAAACGTACAGCATACAGTTTCAAGAATATTTACCTTCATTCTTCTTTCGTGGCATTCTCGAGGCTGACCATCTGGAGATTGCAAGTATAGAAAAGATTAAATAAATGCCAACTGAAAAAACTATATGAAATAAGTATTTGTCACAGAGTATCTTATTGGCTGAAAGGGCTGTCAAATGACACTACTCATCTGATATATTTGACTCCAAAGAGCAGAGCATGAGATCGCAGATAGGCCTTCCATTCCATTTTATGTAACCAAATACTGCATGCATACCGTTGTCCACCATCAAATTTTTGGCTCATAAATTTTGGCAGGGGAGACAGAGAGTCTTTCAAAGTGTGAGAGCACCAGCGAAAAGGGATATTTACATAGGGTGAACACACAGAAAACAGGAAAAAATAGCGTTTTGTGGCGTTATACGATACGTAGGTAACCCCTACATTCTCTTTAACCAACTTTTAACGATTATTTTTTGGATATGAAAACTACTTTGAAGTTGTGAAGACTATTCTGATTATTTTGCAAGAGAACGCAGCGGGCGAACAAAAATGATTATTTTTTTCTTTAGATATTTATTCATTCATATTTTTTCCGGCTAAAAATCACAGTATTTGCATTGTTCACCTGTTCACTGTGATTTGATGATAAAGATGTCACACCACGACCGATATTTTATTACAAAAAAAGTCCAACTGAAAAGAGGGTTCAATTTTAAAGAGGATCACAACATTAACAGTAGAACAGATGTTACAACATCCTGTCAGGGAGCAGGCTTTGAAAAACTAAGAAATATCCTTAATACTTCATTTGAGGAGCACCGTTTGTTCTTACTAACATTTTAGGCGTTATGCCCCACGCTCTTGCCACCGATCCACTGCCTCACACTTGCCGGGGCCTACTTATCACTGCCTCACACAAAGGGAATCTGTTAGTCTATGAATCTTCTCTGATTTCTAGAGCTATTTTGGAGACTTCCAATGTGAAAAAGGATAATTAACCCGTTGACTACTGAATTCTCTAATTCCAAAACACATAATACAGGGGCCACCCAGTTCCAGGTAGGCAATGGGTTGAAAAGAATTGCAATATCTAGAACGAAAAGGGTCACTGAAAAGGGGCATTTGTCATAAACAGGACGCACATCAGAAGTGAAAAGGGACAGTGTCGAGGGGAATTCATGGCCAGGAGAAATGAAATTATTTGAAAGCAAAGGTGGCACTTGTCAAAAATTAAATTGATGTGCATCAAATTTAAAAATGGGCACATACCAGAATGGAAAAGGGAATTATAGCACGCTACATCAATTTCTCCCAAAGGAGAAATTGGGATATACAGGAAAGAAAAAGAAGCATTTGTCAGAAGTAAATTGGGGCATTTATCAAATTTCAAATGGGGCACGTGAAAGGTGATACTCAGAAGAAGGGGAACTGAAATATTTCAGAAATGAAAATGAAATGTCATAAAATACTTTTCAAAGCCCTTTAAAATAACAGTGACTTCTGTCATTTTAGGGTATATGAATCAATGAACATTGTGCGGAATTGGTGAACACTGCCGGTTTGACCCCTGAAATCAATTTGAAACAACATTTGAAATATCCTACAGCTTTTACCTCATGTAAGTCATTATTTAGTTAAAATGTCATACGATACTTTTCAAAGCCCTTGAAAATAAAAGTGATTTCTGTCATTGTCGGGTAGGCCTATATGAATCAATGAACATTGTGCGAAATCGATGAATTTTGATGGTTTGACCCCTGAAATCAATTTGAAACAGTAAGATCCAGACAAAAACTTTTGGCATGCCACCTATAGGAGAGTAAAGAGCAACTCTTCAGCTTTCACTTCATGTAAGTCATTATTTAGTTAAAATGTCATACCATACTTTTCAAAGCTCTTGAAAATGAAAACGACTTCTGTCATTTTTGGGTTTATGAATCACTGAACATTGTGCAGAATCGGTGAATTTTGCCGGTTTGACCCTTGAAATCAATGTGCAACAGTAAGGCCTTTACTCTCCTTTTGGTATGCCACCCTTATGAGAGTAAAGAAAAATCCTTCAGCTTTTACCTCATGTGAGTCATTATTTAGTTAAAATGTCATACCATACTTTTCAAAGTACTTCAAGATGGAATCAATTTTTGTCAAATTAGGGTCATTATTAATTTAAAATATCATACAATATTTTTCACGGCCCTTGAACATGAAAACGACTTCTGTCATTTGAAGTTAAGAATCAGCGAACATTGTTCCAATCGGTGTATATTGCCGGTTTGACCCTTGAAAATCAATTTGCAACAGTAAGGTCCACACAAAAACTTTGGGCATGCCACCTATATGAGAGTAAAGAGCAACTCTTCAGCTTTCACTTCATGTAAGTCATTATTTAGTTAAAATGTCATACCATACTTTTCAAAGCCCTTGAAAATGAAAACGACTTCTGACATTTTCGGGTATATGAATCATTGAACATTGTACGGAATCGATGGATTTTGCCGGTTGATCCTTGAAATCAATTTGCAACAGTAAGGTCCAGACAAAAACTTTCGGTATGCCACCTATATGAGAGTAAAGAAAAATCCTTCAGCTTTTACTTCATGTAAGTCATTATTTTGTTAAAATGTCATACCATACTTTTCAAAGTACTTCAAGATGGAACGATTTTTGTCAAATTAGGGTCATTATTTAGTTCAAATATCATACGATATTTTTCATTAGCCCCTGAACATGAAAACGACTTCCGTCATTTGAAGCTAAGAATCAGCGAACATTGTTCCAATCGGTGTATATTGCCGGTTTGACCCTTGAAAATCAATTTGCAACAGTAAGGTCCAAACAAAAACTTTGGGCATGCCACCTATATGAGAGTAAAGAAAAATCCTTCAGCTTTTACCTCATGTAAGTCATTATCTAGTTAAAATGTCATACCATACTTTTCAAAGCCCTTGAAAATAAAAAGGAATTCTGTCATTTTCGGGTATATGACTCATTGAACATTGTGCGAAATCGATGAATTTTGCCGGTTTGACCCTTGAAATCAATTTGCAAGAGCAAGGTCCAGACAAAAACTTTCGGTATGCCACCTACATGAGAGCAAAAAATATCCTTCAGCTTTTACCTCATGTCTGTCATTATTTAGTTAAAATGTCATACCATACTTTTCAAAGTACTTCAAGATGGAAACAATTTTTGTCAAATTAGGGTCATTATTAAGTTCAAATATCATACAATATTTTTCATAGCCCCTGAACATGAAAACGACTTCTGTCATTTGAAGCTAAGAATCAGCAAACATTGTTCCAATCGGTGTATATTGCCGGTTTGCCCCCTGAAATCAATTTGCAACAGTAAGGTCAAGACAAAAACTTTGGGCATGCCACCTATATGAGAGTAAAGAGCAACCCTTTGCAGCTTTCACTTCATGTAAGTCATTATTTAGTTAAAATGTCATACCATACTTTTCAAAGCCCTTGAAAATGAAAACGACTTCTGTCATTTTCGGGTTTATGAATCACTGAACATTGTGCAGAATCGGTAAGTTTGCCGGTTTGACCCTTGAAATCAATGTGCAACAGTAAGGCCTTTACTCTCATTTCGGTATGCCACCCACATGAGAGTAAAGAAAAATCCTTCAGCTTTTACCTCATGTAAGTCATTATTTAGTTAAAATGTCATACCATACTTTTCAAAGTACTTCAAGATGGAAACGATTTTTGTTATGTTCTTGTGTTGTGGTTCTTAAAAGGGACACATAATAATGAGATACTAGCACAGAGATGTAACGAGTGTCTGCCATTTAATGTTAAGCCATCTTGCTCTCTCTTGCGCATGCGTACAAGGCTGCACATGAAGCTTGCGTGGTTAGTCTTCATTTCATACATCACATTCCTCCCCTTTTAATTGGGAGCATATCCTGCTTCATTTCAGCTGGCTAATGAAATACATTTACTACCCATGTATAACACTAGATAAAACATAGTAACACTGCGTAACTTGTAACCAGATAACAGTAATACCAAACTAGGCATGCTAGGCAAAACTTCGCCAGAACAGTATTTTGCTTACTTAATTAAACATAATCATTTAAACATACATGGCTATTTCAAACTACCCCCTTTGAATATACTTCATCCTAAATATCACCCTATAAAGGTAGTAGCTATGTGCCATGTTACTTCACATTGTGTTTTATCTGTTAACTGTTCACTGGCATAAACTATGTGATTCTTATCACTGACTCATGCATCCGACTATAATGATAATCTAATCCTTAAGACTGTATCATAGTAAACCTTATCAATAAATTTGCATAATGTGTTTCCATCAATGATAATGTCTCGTGAATGACTGCAAATAAAATGTTCACGACTCATATGATGGCTATAAATCTATAACTTTTCTAACATTTTTTTGGCTTAATTCTCAGACTAGTGTATTATATACAATGCGAGTTATTTTGCTTTCAATTTCTCTAATAAAACAAACTTTCAATATTACAACACTTTGTGATTGTGTCATTATTTGCATCCATGTCAAAGGTAACACTATTTCTCTTTACCTACAGAACTTTGTTCTCTTCTCTTCACCCTCTATTTTTTTTAACTTTTAATATCATTCAAACTATGAATTGAATTACCAATTAGTTGTGTATTAAGTCCCCATAACTTGTTCTTACTAAAAAAACATTCATCCCGGTACAATTGTGGCATAAGATCACAATTTAAAACATACCTCGTTCCATTTCTTAACAAATTAGTGTCATTACCAAACTAGTAGCTTTCTAACGTGGCTATAATTGTTTCTCCTTACTGTATATCCAATAACACTATTTACAATCATGTTAACAGCTTTTGATTTTTGATTTTTTTTTTTTTTTTTTTTTTTTTTTTTTGTATGTAGCTGTTACTGTGTATAGATTTAATGATATACAACGAAATCTCTGAACTTTGAGGGTGTCTTTGACTTCCGGGTGGACATTCGTCTTTCTGACATGACCTTAGGATTTGGCATGTTTGGCGCGACAGCTCCATCAGAATCACTCAGTGGCTCTGTTGGGGCCTGCTGTGATATGGCTGTAGTATCAGCGTTACACTGTTCAGTGTTTGAAGTTAGGGATTCGCTAGTACTAGGTGCCATATTGGGATTCTCTGTTGTCTGGCTTGGATACTGCGTCTGTTGAGTCAGAATCTCTGGGTGTAGATTGGTGTGCTGATCAGGCACTTCTTGCTTGTCATGATCATCTCCACGCGATAGAGTGTAACGTCTAATGTGATCCACATGGCGGCGTACCTCTCTACCATCCTGCAACTCTATCACGTACATGACTTCATTGAGTGTTTCAGTTACTATTCCTCTGAGCCAAGTTGGTCCGGCTGCAAAGTTCTTCACCAGGACAGTATCATTCAACTTGAACTGTCTCATCTTTGAGCGCTTGTCTGCCGCCTGTTTCATTGCAGATTGCTGCTTCTGAACAGACTTGTGCAGGTTTGGACGGACATGGTCCATTCTACTTCTGATCTTCCTTCTGAACATTAGTTCACTTGGTGTTTTCATGGTAGTTCCTTGTGGAGTTATCCGATAGGTCATCAGGAATACTTGGATGCGCATCTCCAATGATGTTCCACTGGTTTTCTTCACTCCACTCTTCACGGTTTGCACGGCTCTTTCAGCAAGTCCATTGCTGGAAGGGTGTTTTGGGGCTGTTTGAACATGTTCCACATTGTTGTTGAACAGGAAGTTCGAAAAGCCTTCAGAGACAAACTGGGTGCCGTTGTCACTTACGACTGTTTCTGGAATACCATACGTTGCGAAAAGGCGTCGCAAGGCAGTGACTGTAGCAGCTGCAGTGGCGTGTGCCACTCTAATAGCTTCAATCCACTTGGTATAGGCGTCAACAACAATCAGCACGTTCTGGTTATCGATGTAGGCGTAATCGATGTGGATCCTACTCCAGGGTCGTTCGGGGAACTCCCATGGGTGGATTGGGGCAGGTTGTGGGCTTTGCTGGTGCTCCTGACAAGTTGGACAGGTCTTCACCTTCTCTTCCAAACTTTTGTCGATGCCTGGCCACCATACAAATGATCGTGCAAGTGCTTTCATTTTCACTATGCCTGGATGAGTCCCATGAAGTTCGTCAAGGATCCTTTGTCTCATCTGCTTGTTGTCTGGAATGACCACTCTATGTCCCCATAATATGATGTCGTCCTCAATCGACAGTTCCTCCTTCTTCTGCGCAAAGGCTTTGAGCTCTGGTGGAATGTTCTTGGGGTTTGGCCATCCATTCATCACATAAGCTGTCACTCTTGCGAGAACAGAATCCTTCTTGGTGAACTTCTTGACTTCATCGGCTTCAACTGGCCTTGTGTCAATATCCAGCATGTTGATTTGAACTGGAGGCTGCTCATCCAGCTCTGCAAGACTCTGATGCGACCACACTGTTTGATCATCTGCCAAGGGTAGGCATGAAAGGGCGTCTGCATTCTGGTGCTGTTTGCCTTCCTTGTGTATGATGTCATAGTCGTAGGCTGAGAGGATCATGTGCCACCTGGCTAACCGTGCAGATGCCATGGGGCTTGCAGGTTTGGTGTCACCGAATATGCCTAACAGCGGCTTGTGGTCTGTGACGATTGTAAATTGTCGTCCGTAGAGATACTTGTGAAATTTCTTTACACCGAAAATGACAGAGAGTCCTTCCTTTTCATATTGGGCGTAATTTGCTTCACTCTTGGTGAGCGTGCGTGAGGCGAATGAAATGGGCTGCTCTATACCGTCCGGTCCTACATGGCTGAGGACTACACCTAGACCATAGGGGCTTGCATCACATTGCAACAACAAAGGTTTACTGGGGTCGTAGTGTGTCAACACCGTGTCACTCTGAACCAGTTCCTTTGACTTCTGGAAGGCTCTTTCTTGGTCTCCTCCCCACTTCAGGTTTGGATCGGGTTTGTTCCTGTCTCCACGCTTCTTTGGCACTGAAGCATATTCTGCCTTCAACAGTGTTATTAGTGGGGCGATCTCTTTGGTCAGATTTGGTATGAACTTCCGATAGTAGCCAAGAAGACCTAGGTATGCTTGCAGCTGACTCTGGTTCTGTGGTCTTGGAGTCTTCTTGATGGCTTCGATCTTGTCTGGGAGTGGGCTGATTCCATGTTGATCCAGCTTGTGACCAAGGAACTCCACTGAGTCCATCATGAACTCACACTTTTCCCTTTTCAGTCGAAGTCCGTTACTCTCCAGGCAATGCAGTACAGCTTGCAAGTTGGCGATGTGTTCTTCATCTGTCTTCCCGCTAACTATAATATCATCAAGGTACGGGCGACACATTGGTATGTCAGCTAACAGTGACTCCATTGCTCTTTGGAAGAGCGCAGGGGCTGTGGCGATGCCAAAGGGTAACCTAGTGTACTGAAAAAGTCCTCTGTGTGTATTTACTGTGGTGTACTTCCTTGCTTGTTCATCAAGTTCTATCTGGTGGTATGCATGTGACAGGTCAAGCTTGCTGAACTTTTGACCTCCACCTAAGTCCTGGAGCATATCCTGGAGCGAAGGAATTGGGTACCTTTCCACTCTTAGAACTTTATTTGCTGTCAACTTATAGTTGCCACAGATGCGGACTTTCCCGTTTGGCTTCTTCACCACTACGATAGGACATGCGTAATCAGCAAACTTCACCGGCTCAATCACGCCTTGGTCCTGTAGCTCATCGATGGCTTCATCAATTTTCTGGCGCATTGCATATGGGACTGGTGCAGCTTTGTAGAACATGGCTTTATCTCCATCATCTTGAAGATGCACCTTTGCTTGGTAGCCTTCAAGTTTACCAACTCTTGAACAGTCAAACACTTGCTTGTGCTTCGCTAACATGTCTTGTAAGGTAGCTTGTACCTTGTGCACGGCTTCTGGATTGTTGGAAACATGTGCTTGAAGGTTGAGGCGATTCTGTAGGAATCCTTCTGGTGCGGCTTGCATCCAGTCTCGGCCAAGTAATGCAACACCTTTCTCAACTACAAGAAGTGGCAACTTCTTTGGTGGTTGGCTGGCATCAAACTGAACTTCCACCATTGCCTCACCAATGACTGGTACTGATGAGCCTGTGTATGTTTTCAAGGAAACATTTGCTTGCTTCACATCAGCTTGGTGTCCCAATTTAATGAAATCCTGCTGAGACATCATCGTCCAGGGGCTTCCTGTGTCGATTTCTAAGTTAACTTGGATTCCATTTAGGTTTAGGCTTGTCTGGAACGGTTCACTGTACCTTGCCATCTTATTTACCATTCCACCCCTGAGGTGTCTGAGTTCTACACCAGTCATGTTTTCTGGCAGTTCTGCATCTTCCTCACCATCCAAGTGGTGTGCAGCTTTCTTTCTAGATCTGTATTGCTTGATCTTCTCACACTGGCTGCGGGTGTGACCCACTTGAGAACACTGAAAGCATTTCTCATCCTTAAATCTGCATGCTGACTGGACATGGTCACCTGAGCCACATCTCCAACATCTTGAGGCAGGTTTTTCCTGTTTCTTTAGGCTTGGCTTTTGGGGCTTTCCCTTCACGTCCTGCTTCTGTCTTTGATGTGTATTCCGACGCGATGAGAACACGTCTGATTTATGCTGGCTTCTGCCCTGCATCTTCTGAACCGTAGGTGACTCGGTCCCTTTACTCAATACTTTGAGCTTTTCAACATCCTTGTTTGCTACCTCCATCGCTGTGGCGGTCTGTAGTGCATGTTGTAAGGTTAGGGATGGCTCACTTAACAGCTTGCGTTGAATTGCGATATCCCGGCAACCCACTACTAGACGGTCCCTAATCATGTTATCTAACTCCTTGAAATTACAGCCTTCGCTTAATTGGCGCAAATTTGCTACAAATTGCGGTATGGACTCGTCTTGCTTTTGCACACAAGTGTAGAACCTATAGCGCTGAACAATTTCAGTAGGCTTTGGTGCGAAGTGCGTCTTAAGCGTGTCTTTGCATACTGTGTATGTTTGATCTACTGGTTTACTGGGCTGCAGGAGAGCTCTGAGAATGTGGTAGCTCTTACTACCAAGATTTGTCAGAAATATTGCCCTTCTTTTTCCATCTTCCTGTACATTGTTAGCATCAAACCATGCTTCTAGGAGTTCAAGCCATTCGTCAAAATTGTACCCATCACCCAGTTTGGGCACACTACCAATATGTTGGCTTGCCATAATTTTGTTTCATATGTTGTACAAAATCCAGCTGTTAACTTGATTGTGACTACACAATAGGCAACTGAAAAACCATATGACTTTGGTCTTGCAATTGAGCGTAAGCAAAGCTTATTTGCTTAGAACATAATGCCTACACAATATAATGTGTACATGAAACAAATGAGCTAGAACGAAATATAGATCTAGACCAAAGATTGAACAATAGTATATCACTAGGGGTCTACACACAACTGGTATATGTGGGACTACCCTCTGTATAATTAGGTGTAGGCCTAGTGTGGGCTGCAGCTATTCAATGGAATAGCAAATATAGGCATTGGGTCCTGTTCCTAATTGCTAGGTCTTAGACCATAATCGATCAACACTTTGGGCTGAAGTTAGTCCTATAACTGATTAGACCTGGTCCTGCTTGCTTAGACCTGGACCTTGTTTGGTCCTATAACTCAGAGACTTGGTCCTAGTTTAGACCTGCTTATAAGATTATACCTGTTCCTGCTTTTTAGACCTGTACCTTCTTGTTGGTCCTAAATTTCATAGGCCTGGTCCTACTTGCATAGCCTTAGACCAGTTGACCAACTTGCTATACGACTACGGCATAAACTTAGCTTAGTTTACCGTTATTTACTGCATAAACCATCAGACCTCAATTCGGTCTTGGGCTTGGTCCTGTTGTTTCTATAGATCTATAGATCTTGACTCTATAGGCTAATTGCTATCTAGACTTAACGACCTAATACCTAATTGGACCAGTGTAACAACTCACCATGGCATGTACTTTGTTACACTAGATTATGCTTCGACTAATTCTTTAGTCCACAACATGGCATAATAACACTAACAGTATTTTGGACCTGGACTAATTAGTCTTACTCTTACTAGGTCTAGTCTTAGACTAAGCTACAGTTCATAAGTCCATCCAATAGTCTAAAAGTCTTCTGATGTTTTGTTTCTGATTCACTCATTTCATGGTTCTGCCACTGGCTGGGGCTTGTATTGAGTCTTGGGCTTGGCACTACAACTTAGTCCTGGCTTGCAGACTCAAAACTTGCTTGGCTGGATTTAGACACAGACTAACTGCAACACTGGGCTAAGTCTTGTTGCTGTGCCTGGGCTGGACTTGGCAGGTACCGGCTGGGTCCTCGGCTTGATCCCTGGGCTCTGTTGCTTGCTGCTGGGCTGGGCTGGGCTTGGAGACTTCGGGCTTGAAGTTGGCTCCAAATTACTAAGTCAATAATCAAGATGTGGCAACATCGAGGGCTAGGTTCTAGGCCTACAACAATGTCAATGTCAAAGTTATGGGCTGCAGACACTACATTACATAACTAGATCTAGGTCTCAATATAGGCTGGCATGAACGGTGTGAGGCTTCTGCAAAGCGTCCACTTAAGCAAACCTCTTTCACCCGTCATCCAATTTAACTTTGGCATAAAAACAATGCGAGACTAGAGCACAGTGTCTATTGATGGCTTTGTTTTGATAGGCCTCATAAATTCATTCTGCAGTGCTAGTCTAGACTTTTTCTGGTCCAGTCTAGATCTAGTCCTGTGATTCCAATTCGATAATCGATGAATCAGTGGCAGGCTGCAGCAAAGCGTTCATAAGTATTACAACTTTAATACTTGCGAACTTTCATTTCAATGGCTGGGCTGGGTCCTGGATCTGGTCTGCGTTACCAGTTCTCAGTCTGACTTGCGGCTAGGCTGCGATTGTCCAATCACAGTACTGCTGGCTTGCAGTATGTAACATTGTCCTTCTCTGTGCGGCGTTGCATTGGCCGTGTTGCTAAGGCTAGCTATGTGCCCGTATGCTCAGCGGCAGATATCAATGACAATGTCCGCGGCCAATTTCCAAAAGCTGTCCGGAGTGCATTTCACTAACTGGAAAACAAGTCCAAACTACTCTCATTTTTATCCCTGCATCAGGCCTCGTCGCCAAATTGTTATGTTCTTGTGTTGTGGTTCTTAAAAGGGACACATAATAATGAGATACTAGCACAGAGATGTAACGAGTGTCTGCCATTTAATGTTAAGCCATCTTGCTCTCTCTTGCGCATGCGTACAAGGCTGCACATGAAGCTTGCGTGGTTAGTCTTCATTTCATACATCACAATTTTTGTCAAAATAAGGTTAATATTCTACGGAATTGGCGCATATTGCCGGTTGGAGCTCTGAAATCAATTTCCAACAGTAAGGTCAAAAAAAAAAAAAACTTTTGGCCTGTCACCTATATGGGAATAAAGAACAATTCGTCAGCTTTTACCTGATGTAACTCATTATTTAGTTAAAATGTCATACGATACTTGTCACAGCCCTTCAAGATGAAAATGACTTTTGTCAAATTATATGGCATTATTCTGAGGAAACGGTGCATATTGCCTGTTTGAGCTTTTAAACCAATTTGCAACAGTAAGGTACAGACAAAAACTTTCGGCATATCACCTATATGCGAGTAAAGAACAACTCTTCAGCTTTTACCTCATGGAAACCATGAATTAATTAAAATTTCATACAATCAAGTTTTTGGAAAACCCTTGAAGTTGGAAACTATTAATATAATGGCGATTTGAGCCTTGATTTCAGTATGCAACAGTAAAAGATTGACAAAAATATAGCATTCAAGGATTACACAACGTCCTGTGACCATTTTTGAACATCTAACATTGTGCTTGTGCTATAACAAGCTTCCTCTCCTTCTTCCATCGGAGTACATACCTATTGAAGAGTACAGTGCATAAAGGTGCACGATCACAGGAAAACGTGCAAAGAAGTGTAATGAAGTGACGTGAAGCTTGCAGGAAATTTACATAATTAGGTGGTCTGTCATATTATGACAGATCACCTTTTAATTTCGTCAGAATTTTCTTTATTCTTAATTATTATTATTAATTATTAGGTGGTCTGTCATCTTTGGCAGATCACCTCTTAATTTCGTCAGAATTTTCTTTCTTTATTAGGTGGTCTGTCATCTTTGACAGATCACCTTTTGATTTCGTCAAAATTTTCTTTCTTTATTAGGTGGTCTGTCATTTATGACAGATCACCTTTTAATTTCGTCAGATTTTTCTTTATCATTATTATTATTCTTTTTATTTGTACCCACTTTTTTGTGCACTCGAGATCTCGGAACTGGCTGAATCATTTTTCGTGAAATTTTCAGGAATCATCAGTCACTACGAGATCTCGCATTTTTACTCATTTTTAAGTTCATCCGGTCATCGTGACGTCATCCAGGCGCCATTTTGTAAAAACCATGTCTTGATCATATCTTCATAACGGAATGCCATTTCTTATTCATATTTGGCATGATGAATATTCATATCAATCTGAACAATTCCAACTTTTTTAACGCCCGCGTACGCGTATGTCCGCGCGTCAGTGCGCGCGCAAAATTTAAAAATGCTCAAAATCACTCATGGATCAAAACAAAATCCATTTCAGGGCATTTTAAGCACTTCAAAAATTTCCACGCGTAAGCGCCCGCGCGCGCGTTTTGCGCATGCGCAACTCGTAAATAATTTAAAAACGCTGTTTTTTCACTTGATTTGCAATTCTGAGACATTTCTTGACCATTTCCATCAAATTAGAATCGATTTCAACTGACCATAACGCCGCACGCGTGCGTCAAAATTTAAAATCTGTGCGTGCGTCTATGGGGCAAATAACGTAAAAACATGCAAAAACATGCCCCTTTAAAATCCGCCATAGCTCGTTAAAAAGCATGGAGACCCCCTATTTTTTTTACATTTTCTGAAAGCCTATGAGTTGAAGATTTGAATTCATGAAAAAAAATTGGGGGTCGGGTAGTCGGAACGTGTTATCTCTATGGACTATATTCTGTTCCATCGGTAAAGCACTGGTCTCACATCTTCATGGTCCCTGGTTCGACTCCTGGCGACGGTGGTGGCATTTTTTAAATTTTTTTACATTTTTTGCGCTTTTATATTACCATCTCCATCGACTACGTTTACACATACAATTACAAACAATGCCATAACTGCGTTATTTTGTCTGTTATGTACATTGCAATGCAGTATACCACACTTAATGTACAACCCTATTGCAAATCTCATTCGTTAACGTGTTAATACATCTTTTAGGTCAACTGTTCGTGATACTGCGATTTCAAATCGTCCCTTATCTATATTAGTCTTCTTCCCAGACGTTATCTTCTTTATGACATTTAATTTCGACGTCCCCCGAGACACTCTTTTACTAAAAGAATGTGACAAACCACCTAATTAGTCCCGTGACGAATTACATTTCTCGTTCTTCATTATTATTCATTAGGTGGTCTGTCATTTATGACAGATCACCTTTTAATTTCGTCAGAATTTTCTTTATCAGGTGGTCTGTCATTTATGACAGATCACCTTTTAATTTCGTCAGATTTTTCTTTATTATTATTAGGTGGTCTGTCATTTATGACAGATCACCTTTTAATTTCGTCAGATTTTTCTTTATTATTATTATTAGGTGGTCTGTCATCTTTGACAGATCACCTTTTATGTTTGTTAAAATTTTCTTTCTTCTTTTTATTAGGTGGTCTGTCATATTATGACAGATCACCTTTTAATTTCGTCAGAATTTTCTTTATTCTTCATTATTAATTAGGTGGTCTGTCATATTATGACAGATCACCTTTTAATTTCGTCAGAATTTTCTTTATTCTTCATTATTAGTTAATTAGGTGGTCTGTCATATTATGACAGATCACCTTTTAATTTTGTCAGAATTTTCTTTATTCTTCATTAATTATTATTATTCTCTTTATTGGTACCCACTTTTTTGTGCAGTCGAGATCTCGGAACTGGCTCAATCATTTTTCGTCAAATTTTCAGGAATAATCAGTCATTACGAGAACTCGGATTTTTAGTCATTTTCAAGTTGATCGGGTCATCGTGACGTCATCCAGGCGCCATTTTGTAAATATCATCTCATGATCATATCTTCATAACGGAATGTCATTTTTCATTTATATTTGGCATGATGAATATTCATATCAATCTGAACAATCCCAACTTTTTAGACGCGCGCGTACGCGTACGTCCGCGCGTCAGTGCACGCGCAAAATTTAAAAATGCTCAAAATCACTCATGGATCAAACCAAAATCCATTTCAGGTCATTTTAAGCATTTCAAAAATTTCCGCGTGTAAGCGCCTGCGCGCGCGTTTTGCGCGTGCGCAACTTGTAAATACCGTAAAAACGCCGTTTTTTCACTTGAATTGCAATTCTGAGACATTTCTTGACCATTTCTATCGGTTTAGAATCGATTTCAACTTACCAAAACGCCGCACGGACGCGTCAAAGTTTAAAATCCGTGCGCGCGTCTATGGGGCAAATAACGTAAAAACATGCAAAAACATGCCCCTTTAAAATCCGCCATAGCTCGTTAAAAAGCATGGGGACCCCCCTTTTTTTTTACATTTTCTGAAAGCCTATGAATTGAAGATTTGAATTCATGAAAAAAAATTGGGGGTCGAACAGTCGGAACGTTACCATATTCTCATGTGAACTCAAAATTTCATTTTTTCAATAATGACATCATGTTTTTTACCTTTAATCAAGACTATCTCGCTTGTTGTTGGTTGATTTTCGCCAGGATTTCAGTATGTTGTAGCTGAGACAATGCTCTTATATACCAATTGCCTTCATTTTTCATTTTGAGAACTGCATTATGGTCTAATCTTACGATAAACGGAGGCATGTCATTTTTTCACAGTTTGCGTGTATTGTCTATGGGACATGACCTTTTTCTAATTCTTGATTCTACATTCCCGTCTTTTTTGAGCAACAGCTCCGTTATTTCTACTCGATCTCGCCCAGCTTCGAGTATGTTGTAGCTGAGAAAATTCTCTATCGTAAGTGTGCCATTTATTTTTTAATCAGATGTCAGGAACATATCGAAATTTGAACTGGAAGATATGATTTAGGAATCCGATTTTCCATCTACGTGTTATCTCTATGGACTATATTCTGGTCCATCGGTAAAGCACTGGTCTCACATCCTCATGGTCCCTGGTTCGACTCCCGGCGACGGCGGTGTCAAGTTTTTTTTTTTTTTTTTTTTTTTTTTACATTTTTTGCCCTTTCATATTACCATCTTCATCGACTCCGTTTACACATACAATTACAAACAACGCCATAACTGCGTTCTTTTGCATGTTATGTCTATTGCAATGCAGTGTACATTAGTTTATGTACAACCCTATTGCAAATATGATTCATGAACGTGTACTGAACCTTTAGGGTTAACTTGCATAATACTAAAAATCAAATCGTCCTGTGTCTGTGATGCTAGTCTCCTTCTCAGACCTGAATATTTTTTTAGGTTCATCAGGTCATTGAACATTAGATAAACTGGTGATTAGACAGCAAATAGATTACCCAACACAAAACGTTTCAGAACGTTCTTAGAACACATTTATTAGGTCTGCTACATCTTCGTCTTTAATAAACATTCAGAAAACGTTTTCAGAACGTTTCCAAAACGTTTACAAAACGTTTTTTATTAGGTCCGCTATTAGGTCTGCTACGTCTTCGTCTTGAATAAACGTTCACAAAACGTTTTCAGAACGTTTTGAGAACGTATTCGTCTTCGTCTTGAATAAACGTTCACACAATATTTTTAGAACGTTCACAAAATGTTTCCAATATGTTTTCTTTAGGTCCGCTATGTTTTCGTTTTTAATTAACATTCACAAGACGTTAACAAAACGTTTGTATTAGGTCCACTACGTTTTTGTCTTGAATAAACGTTCACAAAACGATTTCAGAACGTTCATAAAACATTAACAAAACTTTTTTATTAGGTCTGCTATGTCTTCGTCTTTTATAAACGTTCGCAAAACGTTTTTAGAACGTTCAGAAAACATTTTTTTAGGTCTGCTATGTCTTCGTCTTAAATAAACGTTTTCAAAACGTTTTCTGAACGTTGACAAAACGTTTACAAAATGTTTGTATTAGGACTGTTATGTCTTAAAAGTTCACAATGTTTTCATAATGTTGACAAAACGTTTTCAGAACGTTCACAAAACATATTTAGTAGGTCCGCTACGTCTTTGTCTGTAAAAAATGTTAACAAAACATTTTCAGAACGTTCATGAAACGTTTATAAAACATTTTTATTAGTTCCGCTTCAGCTTCATTTTTAATAAATGTTCACAAATTGTTTTCAGAAAGTTCACAAAAAGGTTTTCATAACGTTCAAAAAACGTTTTTATTACGTCCGCTGCGTTTAAGTCTTTAGTATACGTTCACAAAACGTTTTTATCACGTCTGCTACGTCTTCGTCTTTAAAAAAAAAACGTTCGCAAAACATTTTCAGAAGGTTCATAAATCGTTTACAAAACATTTTTATTATGTCTGCTACATCCTTGTCTTTAATAAACGTTCACAAAACTTTTTCAGAACGTTGACAAAACACGTTTTTATCAGGGCTGTTTCCTCCTCTTTGTAAATTTTCTCTCAATGGGGACTTTAATTGGGAATGACTATAATCCTCTTCATGACCATGATAATGAGATAGTAATGTTGACTGTGATACAAACCCTGATGATGAAAATGATGAATAAAAGGCCAACTGTGATATACCTTTCATAATCATAGATATCATATCCATATCAAAAAGACGACAGACCACCTAATTCGTCTGATCGAATGACGAATTAAATCTCGTTATTCTTTTTATTGGTACCCACTTTTTTGTGCAGTCGAGATCTCAGAACTGGCTGAATCATTTTTCGTCAAATTTTCAGGAGTCATCAGTCATAACGAGATCTCGGATTTTTAGTCATTTTCAAGTTCATCGGGTCATCGTGACGTCATCTAGGCGCCATTTTGTAAAAATCATCTCATGATCATATCTTCATAACCGAATGTCATTTTTCATTCATATTTGGCATGATGAATATTCATATCAATCTGAACAATTCCAACCTTTTAAACGCGCGCGTACGCGTACGTCCGCGCGTCAGTGCGCGCGCAAAATTTAAAAATGCTCAAAATCACTCATGGATCAAACCAAAATTCATTTCAGGGCATTTTAAGCACTTCAAAAATTTCCACGCGTAAGCGCCCGCGCGCGCGTTTTGCGCGTGCGCAACTCATAAATAACGTAAAAACGCTGTTTTTTCACTTGATTTGCAATTCTGAGACATTTCTTGACCATTTCCATCAAATTAGAATCGATTTCAACTGACCATAACGCCGCACGCGTGCGTCAAAATTTAAAATCTGTGCGTGCGTCTATGGGGCAAATAACGTAAAAACATGCAAAAACATGCCCCTTTAAAATCCGCCATAGCTCGTTAAAAAGCATGGAGACCCCCTATTTTTTTTACATTTTCTGAAAGCCTATGAATTGAAGATTTGAATTCAAGAAAAAAATTTGGGGGTCGAACAGTCGGAACGTTACCATATTCTCATGTGAACTCAAAAATTTCATTTTTCCAATTATGACGTCATGTTTTTTACCTTTAATCAAGACTATCTCGCTTATTGTTGTTCGATTTTCGCCGGGATTTCAGTATGTTGTAGCTGACACAATGCTCTTATATACCAATTGCCTTTATTTTTCATTTAGAGAACTGCATCAAGGTCTTATCTTACGATAAACGGAGGCATGTCATTTTTTCACATTTTGCGTGTATTGTCTATGGGACATGACCTTTTTCTAATTCTTGATTCTACATTCCCGTCTTTTTTGAGCAACAGCTCCTTTATTTCTGCTCGATTTTTGCCCAGCTTCGAGTATGTTGTAGCTGAGAAAATTCTCTATCGAAAGTGTGCCATTTATTTTTTAATCAGATGTCAGGAACATATCGAAATTCAACTGGAAGATATGATTTAGGAATCCCATTTTCCATCTACGTGTTTATCTCTATGGACTAGATTCTGGTCCATCGGTAAAGCACTGGTCTCACATCCTCATGGTCCCTGGTTCGACTCCCGGCGACGGCGGTGTCAATTTTTTTTTTTTTTTTTTTTTTTTTTAACATTCGTCCAGTGTCTGTAATGCTAGTCTCCTTCTCAGACCTGAATATTTTTTGAGTTCATCAGGTCATTGAACATTAGATAAACTGGTGATTAGACAGCAAATAGATTACCCAACACAAAACGTTTCAGAATGTTCTTAGAACACATTTATTAGGTCTGCTACATCTTCGTCTTTAATAATTGTTACAAAACATTTATATTAGATCCGTTTCGTCTTCGACTTTAATAAACGTTCACTAAACGTTTTTATTAGGCCTGCTACGTCTTCGCCTTTAATAAACGCTCAGAAAACGTTTCCAAAACGTTTACCAAACGTTTTTTATAAGGTCCACTATTAGGTCTGCTACGTCTTCGTTTTTAATAAACGTTCACAAAACGTTTTCAGAACGTTCCCAAAACGTTTATAAAACGTTTTTTAATTGGTCCGCTACATCTTTGTCTTGAATAAACGTTCGCAAAATATTTTCAGAACGTTCACAAAATGTTTGCAATCCGTTTTTTTTTAGGTCTGCTACGTTTTCGTTTTCAAGTAACGTTCACAAAACGTTAAAAAAACGTTTTTATTAGGTTCACTATGTATTCGTCTTTAATAAATGTTCACAAAACAATTTCAGAACGTTCTCAAAACATTTTTCTTATATCCTACGTCTTCGTCTTTTATAGGCGTTTTCAAAACATTTTCAGAACGTTGACAAAATGTTTGCGAAACGTTTGTATTAGGTCTGTTACGTCTTAAACGTTCACAAAATGTTTTCATAATGTTTACAAAACGTTTTCAGAACGTTCACAAAACATTTTTAGTAGGTCTTCTTGTCTTTGTAATAAATGTTAACAAAACGTTTTCAGAACATTCATAAAACGTTTATAAAACGTTTTTATTAGTTCTGTTTCAGCTTCGTTTTTAATAAATGTCCACAAAATGTTTTCAGAAAGTTCACAAAAAGGTTTTCATAACGTTCAAAAAAACATTTTTATAACGTCCGCTACGTTTTAGTCTTTAGTAAACGTTCACAAAACGTTTTCAGAACGTTCAAAAAACGTTATTACGTCTGCTACGTCTTCGTCTTTAAAAAACGTTCTCAAGACATTTTCAGAAGGTTCATAAATCGTTTACAAAACATTTTTATTAGGTCCGCTACATCTTTGTCTTTAATAAACGTTCACAAAACGTTTTCAGAATGTTGACAAAACGTTTTTATCAGGGCTGTTTCCTCTTTGTAAATTTTTTCTCAATGTTGACTTTAATTGGGAATGACTATAATCCTCTTCATGACCATGATAATGAGATAGTTATGTTGACTGTGATACAAACCCTGATGATGAAAATGATGAATCAAAGGCCAACTGTGATATACCTTTCATAATCATAGATATCATATCCATATCAAAAAGTAATGTAACAAAAAAAGGACAGAAATAAACCTAAGTTTTTGAAAAAATATTCGATCCTCCTTACTGTGACATACATACTTCAAACTTAGAGCCATATCTGTATTACTTCTTAAATGATGACAAATGTTTACCCCAATTTTTTAAAGAGTTAACCTCTCTATTTTCTAAAGTAGAGGCTAAAATCTCGGTTACTAACGTTACGGTTAGTCAAGTTACAATTTGTCCAGCCCACATATTTGAGATTTTTATACCTTTTCAGCAACTTATTATTGAATACTTTCTTTTAATTTCATGTGACTAAATATCTTTCAGATTATTCAATTGAAAAATTCACAAAAGAAACAATATTTTTCTGCCTAGGTCTAGAAAACTGTGTGTAGTCCCATATATCTAATTTTCTGTATGGTTTGGATTCTCCTATAAGGGGACATTTTCGAAAAAAAAAAAATTTGGTAAGTATGAAACCCCTTTGTATCAACAACTTCTGTATGAATTTTAACCCCCCAAATTGACCTGAATTTAAGAAAGAGCAAAAATAAAGTTTTGGCCAATGTCCACTTAATCATGGTATTGCCCAAAAGGCTTTTCCACCGCGAAGACTAAAGTAGCTTGTACATGTTATTAAGTTGAATCTTGGCAGGCTAGCATCTTACAGTAATTCACTATGTAAGGCTTTATGAATGCGCAGATGAAAGACCAAAGTCAAGACAAAGCCATGTTACGACATTGTGGGTCTAACAGATGTTAGATCTAGACCTACTCACCTAGTCTGTCTCACGACCCAATTTTGTCTTACCAAAGTTGTTTGAATACAAAATGTGTTTTTTTTTGTTGGTGGGGGGGGGGGGGGGGGGAGAGAAATTCCCAAATGTAATAGTTTCGGCATTATCGCCGGGACACCCGCATAGCCAAGGGGGATGGTGGGGGCGGTCGCCCTCCCCCCAAATGCCAACAAAAAAGAAGAAGAAGAAAAAAAAACTTGAGCGAGAAAAGCAAAAAGGTATTAGAGCTAGAACACAAGAGCAGGAGCAGACTTAAGGAACAATTCAAAGAAACGGAACTGCCTCACTGCATCCCCCCCCCCCCCCCCCCCCCCCCGAGCACACTTCGCTTACTCATTGAACTCGCACACTTTGCGTGCTCATTACCGCCCCCCTCCAAATGAAAGCCCAGATACGTCCTGCGCTGGGACCCTGGGCTGGGTTAGACCCAGGTTATAAACAAGACTACAAGAGGTTAAAGAAAGAATGTTGAAGAATCTCAAAAACAATATCAATACAGGCCAATAAGAAGTCAGTTTTCATACAAAATTTTTTATGAACACCACATAGGCCAAATAAGCTTCATTTCTAAAGTGTTTTGGACCAAAAAGTAAAATTTCAAGCTGAGAATATATTCTATTTGTGTAATCAATTGATGCATTTGGGAGAAAATAAAACCTGCCGATACAGTAAACACTAAATATGAATTGAAAATTATTATTCCAATCATGGCCATACACAGCTGTGTGGGGGGGGGGGGGCAGTCCCCCCCCCCAAAAAAAAAAAAAAAAAAAAAAAATTGCAAAAGTTATAGTTTTTACTGAAAAATTTTAGGAAATGCAACAAAAGTGCAAGCAAAAGCACCCCCATGACAAGTTTGTTCCCTCGCTTTTGAGCTTTAAAAAATTCATATGCATCTTGCCCCCCCCCCCGGAAAAAATTTATGATTTGGCCCTGATTCTGATGTGCAGTATGTTGGACAAGTTGTACTTACATGTTCATGTGATGTAGAAAATTATTGCCCTTACCAAATGCTTTATTTTTCTATTATTTTCTTTTTCCTAGGTTCAGAAAATTTCAAAAAGAAAATGCAATTTTGCTGTGTGAGATGTGAGGCTAACTCTATGATCAAGAACACTAACTGCCCCCACACATAGGCCTACGACTTCTTACTGCACGAAGGTGAAGGAGACAAAAGTAGAAAAAGACTGGACTAAGATTTAATGCTTTTGGTAAGTTCGTGTTTTTATACTGAATGATGACAAAAGGACACTGCTGGTCTACCAGCAGATGGTCGAAGAATCTCAAAAACAATATACAGACCAATAAGAAGTCAGTTTTCATACAAAATTTTTTATGAACACCACATAGGCCAAATAAGCTTCATTTCTAAAGTGTTTTGGAACAAAAAGTAAAATTTCAGGCTGAGATTATATTGTATTTGTATCATCAATTGATGCATTTGGGAGAAAATAAAACCTGCCGATACAGTAAACACTAAATATGAATTGAAAATTATAATTCCAATCATGGCCATACACAGCAGTGTGGGGGGGGGGGGGCAGTCCCCCCCCAAAAAAAAATTGGAAAAGTTATAGTTCTTACTGAAAAATTTCCCCCGGAATAAAATTTATGATTTGGCCCTGATTCTGATGTGCAGTATGATGGACAAGTTGCACTTACATGTTCATGTGATGTAGAAAATTATTGCCCTTACCAAATGCTTTATTTTTCTATTATTTTCCTTTTCCTAGGTTCAGAAAATTTCAAAAAGAAAATGCAATTTCGCTGAGTGAGACGTGAGGCTAACTCTATGATCAAGGGCACTAACTACCCCCACACATAGGCCTACGACTTCTTACTGCACGAAGGTGAAGGAGACAAAAGAAGAAAAAGACTGGACTAAGATTAAATGCTTTTGGTAAGTTTGTGTTTTTATACTGAATGATGACACAAGGGTACTGCCGGTCTACCAGCAGATGGTCTAATTATCTGATTGTTTAATACCACATAGGCTAAACCCATTTGGTCTACTATCAATTTGGTCTAATTGCCGTTTGGTCAGATACATACTTGGCCAAATTTTCATTTGGTCTAATGACCACTTGGCCTAATTGCCAGTTTGTCTAATAACTAAATTGTCCAATTGCCTTTTGTCTATTTCCCAAATGAATATTTGATCTATTACTGGTTTATTACAGGTAATAGACTAAGTGGTGTTAGACCAAGTGGACATTAGCAGAAATGGTCTTAAGACAAAATGAAAATTATACAAAAAGGTAAATAGGCGAATTGGCTATTAGACCAAAAGGTCATTAGACAAACTGGTTGTAGACAAAATGGAATCAGACCCTGTGGGGCGAGACCAAATGGGCAATAGTTAAAGTGGGAGTAGACCAAGTGGCAATTTACCAATTAAACAGGATATCACTATGTGCAGTGGCACAATGGCCAGTAATGTAAAAATTAACTCTGACAAAGTTGTGGCATGTTAGGAGAAATGAGAGAGGGATGGTTGATTATTTCAGCATTTGCACTAGCAGTGCATGGCAAACCATTTATTTAGAATACAAGTGCGTAGCATCTCACTTCTTGGCACTATGACTAAACAATAAGATTCATTGAAAGGTTGGAGCATAAAAGTATAGTTTTAAGAAGAAATAATTGGTAACCATATCACAGTGTAATTACTGAATCAAATATTTGTTCAAATATCCAGAATGTATTATTAGATTTTTTGGTTTTATTCTTAATGCTTATTATTATGACAGCCCTTAGGCTGAATTACATACCGTACATTTTACAATAAAATGTTGGAAATGGAACATAATCTTTAAAAAAATCTGATACATAAGTCATTTTGATAACTGTGAGCTGGTAAAACATACTACATGTATAAACTAACTGTTGATTAGCTAGGACCAGTTGTTTAGTAACATAATATATTGGGACATGTTACTCATATGGACTTCAAGTTATCCTACTCTTTTCTCATATTTTTTTCCTTTTATGCAGGAAGCTTTTAAATAATGCATGGGGTGAGGCAAACCTTCCCCAGTCAACCCTATCCAGAATGGAATCCCACTGCATTGCTGCAAGAAGGAACCAACACATCAATTCCCTACTAGAAAGGAAGTTGATTGGGGAATCTGGCAGCAGTTTTCAAATATGGCAAGTCCCACAAACCCATGTGCAGCCCAAGAGGACTCAATGCTCAATAGAGAAATTATATACTCGCCTAATATTCAGGTATATTTTATTCAATCTTACAACTACATGTGGGTGGAAACAATAGAGTTTTTGACTAATAAAACCATCCAGATAATCCAAGCTGAAACGGATTGTGTATACAACTGATTACTTATGAGAAGATCAAGATCTAGAAAATGGTCAAAATCTGCCAATTTGAGCCGCAATAATACATACTGTTTAACCATATTGATTTGCTATTTTAATAGTACATGTATTACCTTGAACATCGGGCTTATTTCTTGAATAATATGACACGGTTGTTTCTTTGATAAAGGTGAAATAACATGTGAGTACAAGAGTAAATGAAAACTGCATGTAAGGCAATTAGGTGGCCTTAAATATTTTTTTCAAGAGTAACAAACTTAATAAACTCCACTTAACTAATTTCTAAATTGCTTCTTCTTTTTCAGTTCATCTCATTGAATACCTGATGATTACTCCAAGTTTTCTGGATTGCCAGTTTTCCCTAGGTTCAGGAGGCTGCAGGTGGTATCTATCTGGGAGTGGACTCAGTGGAGTCAATGAACTGGCTCTTCTTGTTCCTTCTTGGAGCAATCTGAGCTCTCTCATTGACATTTTTTATTATTGGAGAAAAAATTGTGAAGATCACCTCAGTTTTGAGCCAATGACCTGTTCTGTATCCTAAGCCATTCTTTCCTGAAAATTTAGTAAGTTGTTGAACTAGGTCTTTTAATGCAATATTTCTTTTTATTGGTTTATCCTAGTTTATCATCTACTCGTGTATTTTGTGTCTGAAATATTCTTTGGAATATAATTGGCCTGTATGCCATTAAATTGATAAGTAGGATAAATTGTAGATACCTCAAAGGGTATTTATATGATTCATGTCATCTAAATTCAATACCATCCATAATCGTCCTGTGGCATTGATTGATTGATCTAATCTATTGTAAGATCTTGTTGCTGTGATGTAATTATTGGAAAAATTATTCATATTAAACTCCTTTGGACCATTAAGTCACTAGGATGTTGGAAGGGTATCGTAGCATGTGCTATCTTAACCCCAAACAAACATACAGTGTAAAGTAGGTTTTTTTATTTGATTGCAAATGATTGAATAACAAGCAATAAAGAATGATGCTTCATGTAAGGGGTTAGGTTACCAGTTATGCTCTTAGGGGCTATCTTTAAGTACATGTAATTGATGATACTAAGTTGAACGAGATTTAATTCGTCATTTGATCAGACGAATTAGGTGGTCTGTCATCTTTTTGATAAGGATATGATATCTATGATTATGAAAGGTATATCACAGTTGGCCTTTAATTCATCATTTTCATCATCAGGGTTTGTATCACAGTCAACATAACTATCTCATTATCATGGTCATCAAGAGGATTATAGTCATTCCCAATTAAAGTCCCCATTGAGAGAAAATTTACAAAGAGGAAACAGCCCTGATAAAAACGTTTTGTCAACGTTCTGAAAACGTTTTGTGAACGTTTATTAAAGACAAAGATGTAGCGGACCTAATACAAATGTTTTGTAAACGATTTTTGAACCTTCTGAAAATGTTTTGCGAACATTTTTTTAAAGACAAAGACGTAGCAGATGTAATAAAACCATTTTGTGAATGTTCTGAAAACGTTTTGTGAACGTTTACTAAAGACTAAAACGTAGCGGACGTGATAAAAACATTTTTTGAACGTCATGAAAACCTTTTTGTGAACTTTCTGAAAACATTTTGTGAACATTTATTAAAAATGAAGCTGAAGCGGAACAAAATAAAAACGTTTTATAGACGTCATAATATGACAGACCACCTAATGCACCTAATGATTGCGCTCTGCCTAAGCCAAATGCACAATTTGAACTTTGGAGGCCATTTTCGCCCTTTTCTTGTACATATGAGACATGTGCACCAAGACACCTTTTTTTAATAAATTAACGCTCTATCAGCTGATTTCCATTTCAACTCCGTAGGGCCACGGCAAATGAAGAAAAAGCCGTTTTTTCAAAGACAGACCACCCGACTTTTTAAGCACATTTCTAAACCAGCATATGCAACTTTTGACTTTGATAGCCATTTTCACCCTAAAGATGACCTCCTGGAGGGCTGAGCTATGCTAACCTTTTTTGTGCAGAATTTCATGCTCTTTCATATGAATCAATTTCCAAGTCTCTAGCCCCTTGCAAAGTGACTCTAGCACCCCCTTTTGGCAGGTCTGCAGCATCGAAATAAGAAAAAAAAAAAAAAAAAAAAAAAAAAAAAAAAGGCTGTTAAAAAACTTTGAATTGATCTAGGGTTCTGGTTTTGCGTGTGCGTGATGTTTGTGCAAGATGTGATGTCTGTTTCGATTTTGAAGAGGATTCATGATCAAATTTGTGAGATATGACCATTCGCTGATTTTGACAATACACGTAACATGTAAAAAATGGCATGCCACCATTGATCGTGAATTTAGACCATGATACCGTGGTAAAAATAAAAAGATAAGGATTTCCTCGTTAGGGCATTATCTCAGCTACAACATATTCGAAGCTGGGCCAAAATCGATCAGAAATAAGGGAGCTGTTGGTGAAAGAAGACGGGAATGTAGAATCAAGAACTAAGTAAAAGTCATGTCCCACAGAGAATACACGTAAACTTGGAAAACTTGACATGGTACCGCTTATCGTAAATTTATACCATGATGACTTCATCAAAATGAAAAGTGATGATACGTGCTTTGTAGAGAATTGTTTCAGCTACAACATATCGAAACCCCGGTGAAAATTGATCAACAATAAGCGAGATAGTCTCGGTTAAAGGCAAAAAAAAATAATGTCAACAATTAAAAATCCAAATTTTGAGTTCACATAAGAATAGGATGACGTTCCGACTGTTCGACCCCCCAATTTTTTTCATGAATTCAAATCTTCAATTCATAGGCTTTCAGAAAATGTAAAAAAATGGGGGGTCCCCATGCTTTTTAACGAGCTATGGCAGATTTTAAAGGGGCATGTTTTTACATGTTTTTACATTATTTGCCCCATAGACGCACGCATGGATTTTAAATTTTGACGCGTGCGTGCGCCGTTATGGTCAGTTGAAATCGATTCTAAATTGATGGAAATGGTCAAGAAATGTCTCAGAATTGCAAATCAAGTGAAAAAACGGCGTTTTTACGTGATTAAGGAGTTGCGCACGCGCAATACGCGCACGTGGGTGCATACGCGCGAAATTTTTGAAATGCTTAAAATGGCTTGAAATGGATTTTGGTTTGACCCATGAGTGATTTTGAGCATTTTTAAATTTTGCGCACACACGACATTCCGTTATGAAGATATGATCATGAGTTGATTTTTACAAAATGGCGCCTGGATGACATCATGATGACCCTATGAACTTGAAAATGACTAAAAATCTGAGGTCTCGTAATGACTGATGATTCCTGAAAATTTAACGAAAAATGATTGAGCCAGTTCCGAGATCTCGACTACACAAAAAAGTGGGTACCAATAAAGAGAATAATAATAATAATGGATAATAATAATGAAGAATAAGGAAAATTCTGACGAAATTAAAAGGTGATCTGTCGATTACGACAGACCACCCAATAATAATAATGAATAAAGAAAATTCTGACGAAATTAAAAGGTGATCTGTCATAATACGACAGACCACCTAATTATTTTTATTCAAATCATCTCTTTCATTAATGCTTGAACCATTTCACAAGGCACACATGAGAATGAATAATATGTAAAATTTGTATTAGAAAATACAGATATCTCGCCATGACTTCTATACACACCTGGCCTGAGGGTAGTTGAGACTTCCCCATCGGTGTTGCACTACAGTGTTGTAAGATGTCTGCATGATTTTCATAGAATATTAGAGTTCAAAGAAAAAATCCATGCAGTCTTCGTGTATCTAATGCCCCCTTAAAGAGGGCAATTCCATAATGATGTTGGGTACCCTCTATGTTCAACTTTGCTGAAATGATTCGTCTCAGCTTTGTACTTCATAATGTGAAAGAATGTAATATTCTCAAATTATCATGGCTTGAGTAGTTCACAAAGTATAAATGAAAATGGAGAAAAATGGGGGTCGGACGTACAAAAAGGTTGATCATCTTGTGGCACTGCCCCAGATTGATAATGACATTTTGAAATATTTTTTCCTTTTTCTTCTCCGGGGGGTGGGGGGGGGGGGATAAGGGGAGGTTTAATAATACAGATTGATAAGATCATCTGAGACAAAAGGTACCCTTTTTGTATTTACTAAATATTATACATTTATTTTTGATTATACACGTAGTATAATGATTCTTACTTGTTTCCTTTGTTACAGATTTTTGTTAAATGTCTCAGAAAATTTATGCTGGTGCTCATTTAATTGCTTAGTTTTGTATTACTTGAATATTTAGGATGATATAATCATGATTGGCTTTATTTTTGATCGTCATTCGTCATCACACAGTTAAACACTCTTTCTGACTCTTTCTCCAATTTAAATGTTTTCATATTTCTTGGTAGGTTTCTGAGTTGTATAGAACTTGTTGGTGGGAAATGAAACACAGTACACAACAATACTGTCATGATTTTTTTAATGATCTTATACCCTTGTACTATTAGCACAAAACCAGAGATGTGGTATTTTGCTTATTAGTAAGTGGAGCCTTTTCTCTCCCTGGTGTTCATTTTTTGCATTTTGTATTATGCTGTAGTCCTTTTTACAAGCATGATATTAGAATTGTGAGGAATTTTTTTCCCCAAAATAAAGGAGGAAAAATACATTGCTATACTGCATAAAAGTGGATCTAAGAATGTATTTGTTTCCCATTGTTCGCAGAGCATCAGTTCATAGCTAGGATTTTAGGGGGGGGGGGGGAATGGAGGACAGTAGTGACCACTCAAAGCATATGAATCATGATGAGCTCCCTAGGCGAACCTTGAAAGCTCTGACGTTTCTTTGTCAATTGTTCCTTGTCTGCTTCCGCTCCTGATATGTTCTCTTACATTTTGTCCCTCTTTTCTCGCTCACATTTTTCTAAATTTCTTTTTTCCCTCCTTTAGCCTTTCTCTTTTTTTTTGGGGGGGGGGGGAGGGGCAAACACCCCACTGACCTCTGGCTAATCATGTGATATTTATTTGAATTTATACATGACTTTAAAAGGAATTAGGGATCTAATTCACCAAAATCTCAAATAAGAACAAATTCTTCAAGCAAATTAGAGTTGGGTGAGCAAGACTCCCCCCCCATGAATAAATGAACAAAATAAGAATGATATGACCAGTGACCCTCCCCTTCCCCTCCCCTATGATGGCAGTTATATTGGGTAAAAAAAAAAAAAGACCAAAAAGCAATTTGGAAAAAAAAAATAGAGCAGGGGGGGGGCTGTCAAATTCACAAAAAGTGATGGTCCGACTACCCACTGGTCCTTGGCCTACCTACTGATGTAAAAAAAAAAAAAAAAAAAAAAAAAATCACAAACTCTCATACGTTCTCTCACATGGTGGGAGGGAGGGGGATACTCCAGTTATGGAACTAACAAAGGGGCACCCCTTCCCATCT